>CAKNYM010049758.1:38993-87285 GCA_932195095.1 Andricus curvator
TCATGTCACCGTGATATTTAGCGAATATTTATAATACAAATGACTGATAAAAGGAATTGTGGATCACTCTGGATTACACTGGATTATGCCGAATTACCTGCTCCAAATATAGACTTATGGTTGATTACTCCGCTTAGGCGAGATTCACGCGAATTTTTAACCAAAATTATCACTTTTTAATAAAGTTGATGAATTTTGATCAAAATAGATGAATTTCTAAAAACCAGTGAAATTTTTAACCAAGATTAATTTTCTAACGGAAAATACGAATATTCAACAAAATAAATGAATTTCCAAAACACTATTATAATTTTTAAAGTTTAGCTAAAAGCAGATTTTAATCTTAAATAAAAAATAGTTGGACTCACAAAAAAAAATTGAATATAATATTAGAATCCTGAACGAACAAGGTGAATTATTATAAAAACAGTCAACTTTAAATATATTATTCATATTTTGCGTCGTTTTTGAAAAAAATCAGATTTTTAATTGTTAAAAATAAAAAAATAAAACTGTTCTCAAAAAGCCTGGGGCTCAAGCTATAAAGCCTACTGTGCCACACCCGTGTTTATTCTCAAGGCAGTACTCCGAATCAAGCCATCTTCACCGACTGTTTTTGGATCTCGGTGGGTTTCGTTGTTACTAATGTTCTGAGAATATACTTTTCGGGTGTCAGGCGTACCTATCGCACAGTAAATGACGTCCTACTTTGTAACAGGTAAAGTGATACCCACCCTGCTATTCGGCAGCCTCCCTAGCAGGCCGCAGAAGGAGAATACAGCCAGACTGGGGTGGACAGAGTGACCCCTCTGAGATCATCAGTTATATGCACAGATTAGAAGCACGATCCTGGTATGTTATGCATGTGTATGGGTGTGTTTGTGTTCATTATTCGAAAGCGACCAGCGACCACCTAGCGTGATTCTCGCAAATTTTGCATTACGAGATTCTGTTCCATGCTCAGTTACCACCAGTCGGTAAAAAAGGACGGTAATTATTATTATTCTCATTTTACCATATGTCGGTAAGGTAGGGTTTTACAATAGGTCGGTAAAAACGGGGGCCGCTGGTAGTACACATCTCCAGCCACATATTGAGCGTCAGTCGCTATATCAGGAGCCAACCTTATCAATCAAGGCTGAACAGCTATCAATAGCAGATAACGCCACTGTGAAATAAGTCAGTAAACTGATGACGTCACTCAGGACTCTCATTGAATATCAGCAGTAGGTAATGCATGTCTCGACCGTGAATTGATTGAAAAAATCACGCGTAGTGTGCGCTGGGATTCCCGCAACGTCCAAGGGTATTTACCAATGTGTGTGCATGTGTAGCGTGCGCTGGGATTCCCCCAACGTCCACGGTTATTCCCCTGATGTAGTGAAGAGTGGGAGTAGCGTCCTATATAAAGACGCGCAGAAACGCAGGCTAGTCATTCCGTCGCATCACCCGATGCAAGCAACATCGAGTGATCCAGGAGACGAAGCACCAGGTCGAGAGAGAGAGAGGTAAGCGTTCAATTTATATTTGCATGGCTTTTTCTTCTAGTGCATGATACTTTTGCATGGCTTTTTGCTTCTAGTGCATGGTTTCTCGCATGGCTTTTTTCTTGTAGTGCATGCCTTTTTGCCTGTATTGCACGACTTTTTGCATATTGCTTTGCAACAACTCCGATTTGGAGTGGAGGTAATGGACTATAAAAGCTGTGAAATAATTGAAATTGAACCATTCTCTCATCTGCCTTGGTGAGCAACAGTACGAGCAAGATAAAGACTTCATGGCTGCAGGACGAATGTGAGCAGCACATCCCAATAATCGAGGAGACTGTGATCCTGATTCAGAACCTGGGAAGAAGAGATGGAGCGTCTGATATCATCCAACGATGGATCAATAAGTGCGATAGTATTTCAAGAAGAGTAAATAATATACAGCTCAGCAACAAAGATCTATAAATATCATCGAACAAATTATATGTATGCGTGTCCACCTTGAACCGTTATTGATACAAGGTGAAGGTATAAGAGACCCTCTTACTGATCGTGTGAGATGGGCTGATTGTGACGCGGCATTCAAGCGACGACTCCAAACAGGAGTAATTGTAAATATAGTCCATAAGGATATTAATGTGTTCTTTGATGAAGCTTTCATTCTATTTGAAAAACCTATAAAAGACGCATTAAATAAGTTCGGAGCAATAAAAGTGTACACAGAATTAGGTGCTACATTTAAGAGAGTTGTCCAAGACACTGAACATGTGGAACTAAAAACATATATGTCCAGAAAACCGATTCCGAATGGAAATTACACTCGATTGTGAAGTAACAAATACAACTCCATGCGAGCCAGTTCTTACAAAGGCTTACCACTGCCAATTAAAAAGAAACAAGCTTGTATCAATGTGAAAAATAACAATAACGAGTTTTCAAATGGGCAGTGTTATCGACGTTTCATTTAGCTTCACAAGCTGTACATCTTGTGTCTAGTTATACACAGTATGTATAAAGACAAATTAGATTTTAGCGGAATAGAGTTTCCTATAAGTTTGAAAGATATACCGAAATTTGAAACAATAAATGGTATATCTGTAAATGTGTATGGTCTGAAGAGGAGAAAGTTTAATTGAACCTCTCCGGATGAAAAGGGGATACGCGTTCATTCAGTCTGAGAAGTATTGTCCAGAAGGAGAATTTTTGAAATCGTTGGAATTTTTATTTTAAGGACTGATACTTGTAGAGAATTGCAAGGCGCATCTTTTTTTCCTTTGGCAAATATTTGTAGGTTTTACAGTTTTTGAGGTAATTGATAAAAATCAGATTTGTCGAAAATAAAAAATTTCTATCCTTTTTCACTTCAACTCGCGCTTACTTAGTCAATTTCCAGAATTTATCAATGTTATTAATACTAAATTACATTTAAAGTAATTTGAAAAAATCATGAACTTCAACGTTCAAGCGCTTAGTTTATCGAGCGAATTTCAAGCAACGCAAAACTTTTAGTGATAAAATTGTTGATTAAGATCTGTAGAAGTTTTCTGGAAAGTTTTACATCAAACGGAATGCCGATTAAAAAATTATAAATGTTTGAAATTGCAAGCGGCAATCTTGACGCTGCCCTATTTGACTTGAATTTCATATCGTCCGGTGGAACACGTTCGTAGCCAAGGAGGCACGCGCATAGGGTGGCGTCTAGATTGCCGCTTGAAATTTAAAACATTAATAATTTTTTACCAATAAATCCGATTGAGCTAAAACTTTCCAGAAAACTTCTTCAGATCCTAATCAACAACTTTCTTCCTGAAAGTTTGCGTTGCTTAAAATTCGTTCGATAAACGAAGCGCTTGAAGGTTGAAATTCAGGATTGTTGCAAAGCCTCACAAAAAAATTAACAACTTTTTTGTTTATAAAAATATTAAGGTTTTTCTTTCTTAACTAGTTTCAGAAGACTTCAAAATGTAATTTAATATTGATAAAATTGATAAATTCTGGAAATTGACTAAGTTAGCGCGAGTTGGAGTGAAAAAAAGATTGAAATTTTTTGTTTTCGACAAATCTGGTTATTATCAATTACCTTAAAACTGTAAAACCTAAAAATATTTGCTAAGTAATCCCCTTTTGATCCGGAGAGGTTTAATCATACTGTTGCCGCTCTACATCTAACATCTGTAAAGAGGGAACATCACCTTAACCTTCTTCATCTTCAAGACTACTACATAGACGAGAATCTTGAAGAATATTATATTGACGACCGCGAAGTTCAAGATTTCTATAACTTCCATTATGTATGGATGAAAGATCTGTCGAGACTCGTTAGTAAACAGCTGTCGAAACACCAGCACAAAAACTTTGGCGCCTTCAGAGTTCCCCTGAAGGCCTTCTTTGTGAGACTGACCCTGCTCTCGCCTGCAGGCTGCTCGCCAAAATGACTTCTGACGGCAGCCTCAACCTCCTTCGCATCTGTTGTGGTGTCGAGGTCGAAGACCTCATGGACCTGATGGTGATAGTGATGATGGTGATCACGAGCATGATAAATCTATGATTTAAGAAAATGTTGCACCTTTTGAAAATCATGACAAGTAAGCAAATAAATTTATTGGTCAATTAAATAAAAATAGAAAAAAAAATTGGATATGGTTTATGATGTACGAAAATTTAATGATAGTTCGCTCATGACTGTTGATACACCTATTAGCTTTGGTAGAGAATATATCAAGGTTAGTGAACAAATTTACATGAAAACCAATGTTTTATTGGAACCTTGTATGAGCAAAAACCTGATAACATTTATATAAGCCCTGATGATCTAAAGAACTATGAAGAAATTCTTATTGCTACAAATACACATACGAACAATTATATTCCTACTTCACCTATTCGCTCAACCAATACTGCAAAATATAAACATTTTATAGTAAAACTTTTTGCACGCAATCAATCGTCGACAACTGAAGGTTCATTAAAGAAAAAGAAACGATTGGTGAGGTCAATACCTCACCTCATTATAGCAAGAAAGGACTGAATATCAGACTACATTTATTGGGATGATCTAAATGAGCTAGTCGACCGTCTTCGTTTACTGTTGGCATCACAAGCAGCAGGCAATCAAAGTCACAGTAATGAAATAGTTTCCATCATTGAAGAATTTCGGGAGGCTCAAATCTTATATTAAGAGAGTGCAGTTGAATATAATGTCAGTATTGAAATGAGCATTGCCGTGTTAGGACATAATCGTCAGTTAATCTCTGCACAGAATCAAGATAACGTCTACTTGTCAAAATTGTTTAAGAGTTTTTTCACGAGTAGATGACTTGAAGAGACATCAGATGTACTCATGCAGAAAAGCACAGAATCTCTCTTCCGACATTAATGGCAATGGAAAATCTCAAAGCTATGAAGTTGTTCCTCTCAAGTGGTCTCATGATTTTCTGAAAATGATTCAAAGTGATATCAAGAACAATGATGCAGTTGATGATAGTTGTAATCGTCTATGGCTGGGTTTAAAATAAAATAGGGTGTTTGAAAAGAACAAAATTAGTTTATTCGTACTTGAAAAATTATAAAGACGATTACCTTTGTAAGTAGCGGGCCAGAGCTGGAATCTCGAGCGCCTGTCGCGTAACCTCTTTCAAAAACCTCGCTCAAGTATTGCCCCGTATTGCTCCGTTAACTCCGCGCTCTACATCTCCGAAACACCGCTTTTTGTTTCTCGCAGGCTTCCGGCCCGGGTTCTGACCAGTGCCGGAGGGTTTTCTTTGAACCATCATTTTTACTGCTTTCGAAAATCCCAGACCCCCGCCCGAAAAACCACCTCACGAGATTACAGCTTTCGAAAACCAAGTTTTCCTGGCACAGCACGGTGGCTCTCGTGAGGGTGAGCTTCCCAGATCACCGCTTCACATTTTAATTTTGAAAGAAAGTTATAAAATAAATTATTATTCGCGGCAAAAACAGGCGTCGAGAATTTTTTCGAATCTCGCCGACTTCATTCAGGAAGTTTCGTAGCTCGATACGCGTTCGCGAAACATCAAGACACGCTCTCGGCTGCCGCAGCGGCAACCCTTTTTTTGACGTCTTCGGCTTTGTCGGGCGGCTCAAATACACCTTATCGCCGGGCTTGTTTGAAATTTACGACTCGATTCACACTAATCAGTCGCCAGTTGTTTCTTTACTTGCTATTCTTAAACTATATTCATTCAGTTGGAAGTAAGCGATACGGCGTCTTTGTAATAACAAAGACGCCGTATCGCTTACTTCCTCATTACAATCATTTGAATATGAAATTATTATTTGCGCACGCTACAATAGTAATAGTTCAGTTATTGCAGAGCTACATCAAATCCTAAGGCAAAAGAGTGCTTTCGTCATAGAAAATAGATGAGTGAAGAGGAGATAGATCAGCAAGAGAGAGAAGAAGAGAAGATGAATGAGGAAGAGATGGATAAGGAGAAGGAGGAAGAGGACGAGGATGCAGAGGAGGAGGTGGAGGAGGAAGAGGAGGAGCTATCCTATCTTGAACGTCGTATATTGCTTCATACGGATCCAAATTATGTTGTACGTGAGCTACAATTGTGTATTGATAGTAACTATTCACTACAAAGTCCTGAGTGCCAAGCAATTATGAATAAATTGCATAAAAACCATATAATATATTAGTGAATACTTTTATAAATCTGGGTTAAGATTATTTTGAATTGAATAAATGGATTTTAAATGGAATATTAAATGTCTATTCACTCATAATTTTCCTCTCCTACTAATTTTGAGTTAGATCTTCTGAGTAAATATTAGTTTATAGTTATTTTTAGGTAAACATTAGTTTATAGTTATTTTTGACGTTGGGGGAATCCCAGCGCAGACTACGCGTAATTTTTGAATCAATTCACGGTCGAGACATACATTACCTACTGCTGACATTCGATGCAAGTCCTGAGTGACGTCCTCAGTTTACTGACTAATTTCACAGTGGCGACATCTGTTATTGATATCTGTTTACCCTTGATTCATAAGGTAAGCTCCTGATATAGCGACTGACGCTCAATATATGGCTGGAGATGTGCCCTACCAGCGGCCCCCGTTTTTAGCCGAAATTTTTATTTTGAGAATTTGGATTTTAAATTTCAACTCAACTGCATAAAACCCCCAGTACAGTAAATTTCATTCTGATTAAATAATTTTCTCAAGTTTCTGGTCAGAACATTGAAGCCCTCATTTGTTTAGAGTTGGATTTTAATTTTCAAGATTGAGAAATTCTAGATAAATGCGGTAAAAAGTTAATTAAAAATTTGTAAATTCAGAAAATGAATACTAATAAATTTTTTTTTTCTTTCGATGCGTTCAAAATTAGGCTTCACTTAAAATTTCAGTTTACACTGCCGGCGGAAATTATCCACATACGCCTGCATCCCTCAATAACTAATTTCATTGTATGGGTGCTCTGAAAAAAATCGAGTAGTAGAAGAGGAATACCGAGGACATTGGTGAAAATGTATTTACTTTCGCTGTTCAGCAACCTATCCATTGATTAAATACAAGCTCAGCAAGAAACGCTCCCATAACTTTTCCACTATGCACATTTTTGTACATACAAAATACGATGTCAAAAGGAAATTCAGCTCGTTCGACTATATCAGTTTGTTCCAATGGTCGTACATTTCCTCCATTTGCGAGCTCAATTTTTGGCCGACTGGGCTTATCTGGTTCAGAAGATAGCTTTAGTCTGAAGTATTTCGCAGAAAAAACAATAAACCACTCTGTATCAGAAGGTTCCATAATGTCTCCATCTAGACAAAAAAATAAAGATTTCTGAATTATAAAGAAAGAAAATGAAGCTCAACATTGAACGTTCTTTTTTTAAATGAAAGTAGAGTAATTATACAAATTGTTACTCTCGTGGTTGATTTAAAAATATGGTTCAAAGACTAATGTGCATTATTAATGTAAACCTGAGTTCTTTTGAATACAATAGCATTCGATAAATTTCAGAAATCTTTAGGTTATTATAAAGATTTTGAGGATTTTACCAAATTTCTAGGAATTTTCAACAAGAACTTTAAGGTTTTAGGATTGTTGCAAATTTTCATGGGCAAAAAATCGGGAAAAATCTGTCAAATAAAGTATCGATGGCTCCTTACTCCTGCGTTTCGGTGCTCTGACTCCCATAAGTGATCCATTTTGCTTTACATATATGACCGTTGAAAAACCTCCTATTTTATCAAGACGGACTAGAAAATTATTATCTCTGTAGAAGGGAGAGCCAAAAGGGAGAACCATGTGCACAAAGCTAGCTTGCACTACTTTTCCTCGATCTAGCCACAAAGAAACGTAATGCCCCATATAAAAGAATTTCTCATCGTGTTGACGTGTAAGAGGTTCGACGCGACGTTCTCCCGGATGAAATGCCGCTCGCCGGGCCCCACGCGGGCGACCAGCTCCAGGTCGGCGCCCCCCGCGCCCGGTCAATAAGCCTGAACTTGATCCCGGATTATGAGCAGTATTCAATTCTGTAAAGAGAAAACAAAGATTTCTAATAAAGAAAAAATTATATATCAATCTGAAAATTAAACACTAAAAAATTCCAAACTGAAGCACTTACTTACCATATGAAAAAACCTCACTCGGAGTGAAAGTCTAAAAGGACCACTCTGCTTTTTGAGTTTCCTCCCCATTATCAACACACATACGCAACAAACACCAGACATATTGAGTAACTCATACTCTTCGGTTTAGCATATAACGCACTTTTTTTTTCATGTCTGAATTCCTTTCACAATCGTATTTTAAAATCCGTGCCAATCCCTTAGTTATCCGAATTCCCTAAATTCGAGGGATTTACTGAATTCTGAGAAGTCTGTGAGTTCAGCATTCAAGGGATCCAGAGAATTCAATGTGAATTTGAAATAATCTTAATAATGCACTAAACCAGAGAGTATTAATTAAATACTTTTCTGCTGTTTGCCACGTCTGTGTAATATAAACAAGGGACCAGCTCATAAACAGAGTAGTTTTCAAGAAAAAAAATGAGTCAAATTAAAACTATTTAAACTGTACGATATTAAATAAAGAATCATTGGAAATTGAATAGAGGGATACTCTTAAAAACTAAAAAGGAAAATAACATTTAATCATAGTCATGTTTAAGACAGAGCAATAGTTGAAGTCTCGGCAGAGATAAGGGGCCATCCAAAATTTACGTAACACAATTTTCTGACAATGTGCCCCCCCCCCATGTAAGCGATTTTTCTGACTTTTCCCCATAGTTTTTTTTCCATTAGATAAAACTATGCTTCCCCCATTCCCGCCCGCCACCAATGAGTTACGTAAATTATGGGTAGCCCCTAACGTTGCATCAATAAAAAGAGTTTATTTAAAACTACCTTCATAGTATGACATAATATTCTTGTCCATGGATTTATGTTCATTATGAAATAAATTGGGTGTCATATAAAAAGTATATTGACATATGCTTATAGCTTAAAAAAGGCTGATAGCAGAGCAGATCTATGTTGATTCAAACCTATCTTTGAAGAAGCGTCATTTAAACAAATTGAACGCTTTTTACATTTCGATAGAAAAGGTAAAAAAAATTCATTGAATTATGAAAATCAGGAATAAAATGCTTAACCACTTTGATTTTTGTGAGGTCAAAATTGAGTAACTTAAAATTTTAAGTGTGAGAAATTATTCATTGATGAATACAAGCTTTGCGAATATAACAATATCAGGTATCGCAAACTAAAAGAGTGAAGAATTGACAAATGAAATATTTTTAAGCCTAAAAATGAAAAAATTAAAAATTTGGTAACTCGTATATCAAAGCGCTCCTAAGTCTCACATATGTTAATTTAAAGAGGTTTAATAATTCACATTTACATTGAGATTTATATCATATTGAGTACACTTACCACTAAATTCTAGAAGAATCACGAGGGTAAGAAGCAGAGTGCTGATAAGGATCCTCATGTTTTTAGGTAGATTTCTTGAACAGAGACTGATAAAGTTTAAAGATATTTACTGCTATATATACTGATCACTATCGGTGAATATTACCCAGAAAACCTACAGAATTATAAAAATATACAATTCGTGGTGACTACGTGGAAGAAGCATTACGAAAGCATTTCAGCCGGAATAAACATTTAGAACTACAAATATCATTAATTAAATCTTGTACGCTGTCCTACTCATAAACAGCCATATAGTTTCAGATCTCAAGTGAATATCATTTTGGTAAAATGAACCTAGCTTGTGAAATCATCATAGTATAAGGTCTCGTCAAACTTTCCGAATTCTTTTTTCTTTTTTAGAATATTCTTGAAGTTCTAACAATTTTATCAAGTAGGTAAATCATAAACGTTATATTTTTTAGAGAATTAAAAAAAATCTAAAAATAATTAATTTTCCTAAGTATGCACCTATGTCCAAGGGTGCAAATATGAGACTGGAAGTTCTCATTTTAAGACTATTCACATTTAAGCAGCAACAAATTTAACATCAGCGTTTTTGTGTGTTGAGCTTTCAACTAAAAAGATGAATTTTCCACCGAGAAGATTAACTTGCTACCAAAAAAGATGAATATTTAAAAAATACATAAATTTTCGAACAAGTGGTTGAATTTCCAACCAAAAACATGAATTTTCAACGCAGAAGATTAAATTTTCACCGAAAAGACAAATTTTCAACATAATACATGAATTTCAATTCGAAAAAGAGATCTGGATTACAAGTTAATTACTTGGATTACCTAAATTATTTCGAATTTGAAGTGGATTACTTGAATTAAAAGTAGATTACTGGGATTGTCTTGGATGACCAGTGTCTTTTTCCCCTCTTTCTGACCAAATAACCAAATAAAATTTCTTGCTTTTTTACATTCTCATCATTTATAATTGAGAAAATATTAGAAGCGTCTGAAAGATCACACCTTACTTCTTTAGCGGATCTCCACGTTTTGAGACCCTCTGAAGCCGAAAATCAATTTTTGGCGATGGCTGTACGTACGACCGTACGACTGAACGAACGAACGGATTCCATATCTCTCTGTCCCTCTCTATCAAGTACTTTTTCTATACCTTCTCTTTCTAATCGCGTTTCCCTTTGTTGCGGCGATTCGCAATTGTTCTGAAGACTCCTCTTCCATATTCCCACTATTCCCACGCCAATTTGAGCATGTATATGCTCTCTCTCTCTCTCTCTCTGCACTCTCCTACTATGCAAGCTCCTTTGCACGCATGCGTGTCTTCAATGTATTATTATGCTTTATATGACGCCAAGCGCACATAAAGTTTCACTTCTGCCGTGTGGCCCCACTGCGACACATTTTTTTTACAATAAGATATATATATATATATATATATATATATATATATATCTAAGAACAAAATGCTGAGGAACTTGCGGGGAAAATGCAGAAGGCAGTCGTCCTTGGGTCGCGCCGTGTCCTCAGGGTGCACGAGACTTCTGCTGGATCGTCGTATTAAATTCGTTGCAGACTGTAACCACCTATCTCACGTACGTGAGAGGTGGTTAAAGCTGAAATTTTACCGCGGCTTAGCTGAAAGCGGGTGCAATTTTTCAGATAAGCACCCGCTCCCGGCGAAATACTGCGGTTGTCCTTATGAAAAACTTTTAACGATCCGGGAGCAGATGGCATCAAGAACTTCTGGTGCAAGAAGTTTCCTTCAACCTGCCAGCATCTGGGCCGCATATTCACCTCATATCTAAAGTCGGAAGAGCCTATTCCGGAGTGGTTGGTGGAAGGGCGCACAGTGCTCCTGCCAAAGATAGGCAACTTAGCTGACCCCAAGAATTACAGGCCAATAACTTGCCTGAACATGCTGTATGATATCTTCACAGCTATCCTAAATGATAGGATTGTTCGGACAATTGGACCTGTGTGGCGAGAGATATACGAACAACGCGGGTAAAAGAAAGACGTAGCAGGATGTCGGAAGAACCTGCTCATCGATAGATGTGTCTGCAAAGACGCAGCATCCTATCAGCGCTACCTATCAATGGCCTGAATTGATACCCGAAAGCTTTCGATTCAACCTCTCGTAGACTTATCATTTGTCTCTTGGAAAGCTTAAAGGTTCATACACACATCGTGAGGTGCTATCTCATCTGAAAAACATCGCGTGACAACTAACAGCGTCACCTATCCGAGAGGTGTCTTTCAGGGCGACACCATGAGCCCTCTCCTCTTTTGCCTCACATTATTGCCACTATCTCTTGCACTACGTCATTCCCAAGGGTCATTCTGCGGCACACCTGGAAATCGAAAGCATAAGGCCACTCCTATATTCTACATGGATTATCTCAAGATTTATGCTAAAAATAAAGAAAACTACATCTAGCTCTAGGGATCGTCCAGAAATACACTCAAGAGATTGGAATGGAGTTCGAGTTAGAAAAATGCGTCAAGGTTTATTTGAAGAAAGGAAAACTTAATGGAATCTCTGAAGAGCCTGACCCCGTCGACAGAATCGCTGTACGACACCTTGGCGCTGAAGAGACCTATACATACCTGGGCGTGCCGCAGAGCCGCATTGAGGACGTGACAACTATAAAGGATACTCTCCAATGCAGATACAAACGTCTCATCCGATGCATTTGGTCTTCCGAACTGTCGGCGAGGAACAAAGTATCTGCGACGAACATGCTTGCCGTCCCAGTACTACTCTATTCATCTGGAGTGGTTCCATGGACGAAGGTCGAGCTCATATGCCTTAATATCGGGACGCAAAAGTTTCTGCACATGAACAAAAGCATGCACCTTAAGTCTTTTGTTGCGCGAATTTACATCTCACGCTGCGAAGGTGGTCGCAGAATATTAAATCTTGAATGTCTTCACAACAGGATTATTCTAAGTACAGCTCATATAGTCGCCAACGGACAAGACCCTCTTCTTAAAGTGGTCAGGGAAAACGAAGAAATAGGCAAAGGAGCGTTTCTGTACAAAGCAGCGGAGTAGGCTGCTGAAACATTAGGGCTTGACTTCAATATCAGAGGTGAGGAAAATGCATCAAATCTTATCCATCTCGAGTACTCACTCCTGAAGGTCCGGATTATGAAAGCATAGGAGAAAAGCTTCCGCGAACAGCTCCTCGACAAGAGGATGCACGGCATCTTCCACAGAAATGTGCAGGCTCAGTCGATGTCGTATGAGCTAACATTTGTTTCCCTTAAATCAACCTGATTAAAGTCGGGCACGGACGGTTTCATTTCGGCATGTGAAGACGGTGTCATTTCTACTCTAGCATACCGTAGCCACATTTTGAGCCAAGATATTCCCGATGATAGCTGCAGAGCATTTCATGCACACCCCGACCATCTAGGACACATAATATCTAGTTGTCCAACTCATGCGAGAACGACTTACATCCAAAGGCACAATGCGGAACTCTTACGGCATTAGCCCAACTACCGCTCCGATAAACGCTCCTATAAGAATAGAGTAAATTTTCGAAAATAAGAAGTGCCATATATACTGGAACTTCGTATTCTCGACAATTGTTTTCGTTGTGCACTTAAGGCCTGGCATAGTTCTCCTTGACTTCGAGAAGCGTACCATGTCCGTTATCGAATTTTCGGCACCAGCTGATAAAAACATCATCGCCAAAGAATATGAAAAGAAAGAGAGGTATAAAGACATTCTAAGCGAGTTGCGAAGGTTATACCCTGAATATCCTGTTAAGCTAATCGTCCTGATCATCCACACTTTTGGAGGTGCCAAGCTTTCACTGGTTAATAGCCTAAAAAGCATCCTTGCGTGTCAAGAAAATTCTAAGACGCTTGCGGGCAAAGTTCAGAAGGCGGTCGTCCTTGGGTCGCTCCGTCTCCTCAAGGTGCACGAGACTTTTTCCGGATCATCGTATTGAATCAGTCGCAGACTGTAACAACCTATCTGACGGTTATGAAACGTGGTTGTAGCTGAAATTTTACCATGATTTCACTAGGAGCGGGTGCAGTTTTTCAGATTAGCACCCGCTCCTGGCGAAATCCCACGGTTGTCCTTATGACAAAACTTCTTATTATATATAATTTAAAAAAAGAGGGTTAAATAACCACCGCAGGGTCCCACTGGGAGCAACTGCCATCTAAAAATAAGACCAGTCACGAACCAGTGATAGTTTCGCACCCTTGAGAGTACCGATCTCGAGGACAATTACTTTAACCCATATTTCGGGTAAAGTCGTTGCAGCTCCTTTTTTAAGATCTTGATACCTCTCCTCCTTTTCCTTCTCCCTGGCAGTGATTTTGTAGTCAGACGGAGCCGAGAATTCGATCACAAATATAATTCGTTCCTCAAAGTCTTGGAGAACGATCTCAGGCCTCGAGTGTGCAACGGAGACTGCTGTCCAATAATCGTAGTTCCAGAAAATTTGGCAATTCTCGACAGCGATCTGAACAGGCTGGCCTCCACATGGTTGAGTCAGCGACAGAGTCTTCGTCTTTGTTCCATTTTCTGCTTTAACAGTGATTAGACTACTTGTTCTGAAACTTTTGGAGCCGATTACACGATGCTCTTTGTCAGATTATCTAAAAGTGTAGTCAAATTGCATTTATGTGATAATCCTGGTCCAATCAAAGAAAAACAATAACTGCACAGGCGTCAAGGCTGTGAATTAAGTAAAGGATATGGGAAGGAACCAGTAAATAAGTCTTATCAATTTACCTGAAATTACAGTATTCGTTACATCGACAAGTAAGCTCTCTCGCTTGGGAAAATTATTTTGCGTCAGGAAATTTGAAAAATGTACAGGTTGTGAGTTTCTTGATATTTGGCAAACATGGCAAGCACATAAAATATTGCTGCTCAATCTGTTGCGTCTTCTTAGTGGTTCAATATCCGAAAAAAACTGGTAGTTTTAGCACGAGCATCATTTTCTTCGCTTTTTTGAAGCACAACAGACAAACCGGGGGGCGATTTTCTTCATGAGTTTTTGCTTTCGGCATATTGCTGTCCAAGATAGTACATTGATATTTACACAGCCACATTAAAAAAACAATAAACAGGCTATAATCTAGTATAACAAATGATACTTATGCCAAGTGGCGAGGAATGCTCTACGAGCACGCTTTAAAATTTTAAAAGAAAACTTATTTTCATGGATATATATATTGGAAATTATTGAAGTTTTTCAGGTTTAGGAGTGATTTCATGTAGTTTTAATATTATAAGAGCAATTTTTAACGCGAAGTACAGTAGAAATTTGCTATTTAAAAAAAATTTACATCTTAGCGAACTTTCATAAAAGTTGGTATTTTTCAACA
Source organism: Andricus curvator (assembly GCA_932195095.1). Taxonomy (NCBI): domain Eukaryota; kingdom Metazoa; phylum Arthropoda; class Insecta; order Hymenoptera; family Cynipidae; genus Andricus; species Andricus curvator. The sequence goes on from CAKNYM010049758.1 coordinate 53,762, forward strand.
CGCTATAACTTCGAACGTATGCAAAATATTATATAATATAATATTGTAATGTGTTTTAATTTTCTTGAAATTAGGTCTTCTTCAACTCATATTCAGGCTTTCTGTGTCTACAGTGTACAGGGAATATGCTATTTCACAAAAACTAAAACTAAATTTTTTGTTTAGAAATTTTTTAGAAAATATAATTTCTGATGGCTGTATCTCCTAAACTACATAAGATAAAATCTTTTTTTAGTTTTACGGTGAATTCAATTAACTCACTAATATACTAAGGTGGAAATGACACCGTCCTGGTATGCAAAAATGAAACCCTCTGTACCTGAATCAAGCCCTGATGATCTGAGGAAAAAAATTTGGCTTCTTTGACAAGGACTCTTTTTCTACATTTCTGTGAAGGTTTCCGCGCATTTTCTTGTCGAGTAGCTGTTGGCGGAATTTTTTTTTCTGCTTTCTTCACTTCGGCTTTTAGAAGTGAAGCATCTCGATAGATAGCACTTTCCTCACTTCTGATGTCAGCTGGTGCCGAAAATTCGATAACGAACATGGTTCGTTTCTCGAACTCAAGGAGAACTATGTCAGGCCTCGAGTTCGCAACAGAAACAATTGGCGAGAATATGAAGTTCCAGTATATGCGGCACTTCTCATTTTCGACAATTGACTCTATTTCTCTAGGAGCGTTTAGCGGAGAGGTATTTGGGCTAATGTCGTAAGAGTGACAGAGATGGTAAGAAAGCACTCTTAGTGCCGCATTGTGCCTTTGGATGTAGGTCGTTCCCGCATGAGTTGGACAATTAGATAGTATGTGTCCTAGATGCTCGGGGTGTGCATGACACGCTCTACAGCTATCATCGGGAATGTCTTGGCTCAAAATGTGGCGACGGTATGCTAGAGTGGAAATGACACCGTCTTGACATGCCAAAATGAAGCCCTCCGTGCCCGACTTCAATCCGGGTGATCTAAGGAAAGCAAACGTTAGCTCATGCGACATCGACTGATCTTCCACATTTCTGTGGAAGATGCCGTGCATCCTCTTGTTGAGGAGCTGTTCGTGGAAGTTTTTCCCCTGTGCTTTCTTAATCCGGGCCTTCAGGAGTGAGTATTCAAGATGGATAAGATTTGATGCATTTTGCTTACCCCTAATATTGAAGTCAAGGCCGAGTGTTTCAGCAGCCTCCTCCGCTGCTTTGTGGAAAAACGCCCCTATGCCCACTTGTTCGTGTTTCCTGACCATTTTAAGAAGAGGGTCTTGTCCATTTGCAACTATATGTGCTGTACCCAGAATGAGTCTGTTGTGAAGACATTCAAGATTCAGTATTCCGCGACCACCTAGGCGGCGTGAGATCTAAAGTCGCGGAACAGAAGACTTAAGGTGCATGCTCTTGTTATGTGTAAAACCTTTCGCGTCCCGATATCAAGGGATCTGAGCTCGTCCTTGGTCCGTGGAACCACTCCAAATGAATAGAGTACTACCGGGACAGCAAGCATGTTCGTTGCAGATACTTTGTTGCTCGCCGACAGTTCGGAAGACCAAATCTGCCGGAGGAGACGTTTGTATCTGCATCGGAGAGTATCCTTTATAGATGTGACGTCCTGAATGCGGCTCTGTGGCACGCCCAGGTATGTATAGGTCTCTCCAGCGCAAAGGTGTCGTATAGCGCTTCTGTCAACGAGCCCAGGATCTTCGGGGATGCCATTAAGTTTTCCTTTCTTCAAATTAACCTTGGCGCATTTCTCTAACCCGAATTCCATTCCAATCTCTTGAGTGTACTCTTTGACAATTTTCAGAGCTAGCTGTAGTTTCTCTTGATTCCTAGCATAGATCTTAAGATCATCCATGTAAAATACATGAGTGACCTTATGCTTTCGGTTTCCAGGTTTGCCGCAGAGATACCCTTCGGAATGGCGAAGTGCGAGAGATAGTGGCAATAAAGTGAGGCAAAAGAGGAGAGGGCTCATGGTGTCGCCCTGAAACACACATCTCTGAAAGGTGATACTGTTAGTGATCACACGATATTTTCCAGATGAGATAGTAAATCTGGTTTTCCAAAGCGGCATTAATGTCTCTATGCACCTCACGATGTGTAGATAAACCTTTAGGCTTTCCAACAGATAGATGATAAGTCTGTGGGAGGTTGAATCGAAAGCTTTCCGGTAATCAATCCAGGCCATCGATAGAAATCGCTGATAGGATGCTGCGTCTTTACAGACACATCTATCAATGAGCAAGTTCTCCCGACATCCTGCTACGCCTTTCTTTGAGCCACGTTGTTCATACATCTGTCGCCACACAGGTCCAATTGTCCGAACAATCCCATCATTTAGGATAGCTGTGAAGATCTTATACAGCGTGTTCAGATAAGTTATTGGCCTGTAATTCTTAGGGTTAGCTAAGTTGCCCGTCTTCGGCAGGAGCACTGTACGCCCTTCTACCAACCACCCCGGAATAGGCTCTTCCGACTTTAGATATGAGATGAAAATTCGGGCCAGATGCTGGTGGGTTGAAGGAAACTTCTTCCACCAGAAGGTCTTGATACCAGCTTGTCCCGGGGCGAAATTGTTCTTCATGCCTCTTAATACGTTTTTCACCTCCTCGGTAGTGATAGGTGGACATTCCTCCTCAGCTGTTATGAGGGCATTGCACAGCTCCTTGAAGCTATTTATGTTCTTTGAGCCTTCTTCAAGTGGATGTTGGACTTTGTAGACTTCTCTCCAAAATGCTTCGACCTCCTCTGGTTTGGGCGGATGGTCGACAGTAACTGGAGGGTCTTGGAAGAGTCGAGATGGGTCAGACGAAAACTGTTGATTTTCTCTGACCCACCTCTCTCTCCGCTCTAGACTTCTCCTAGCGTCAGATAGTACTCGTATTCTGTCAACAATATGCTGCCTGATGGTCAGTAGCTTTGACTTGTTGATTGTGTGACGACGGATCCGCCGTTCGCGCGCGAACTTTCGAACCTTGGCAGTGAAAGTCCTGCCAGATGTTATGTAGTCAATCACACACTGAATGCGGAACGCATACTGTCTTGTCCAGCCTATCTTTGTGCTAAGTTGATGCATTCGCCTTTTGGTCTTATGATCAACCGTTGGTTTTGTTTTACGGTTTGCATCTGCCAAAGTTCTTGATGCATTGTACACACTACAATTGATAGTCCAGAGGTCGGATTCTTCGGAAAAATCTCCATGAAGCTCATCATCCAGTTCAATCAGATCTTTGGGTTCGGGAGAAACCTCAATGTTGATGTTTCTCCGGGTCTTGAAGCATCGTTCTTCCTCAATTGGATGCCTGTTCGAGGTTGGTCTCAGTGTCGCCTCTCTTTCTCTGTTGCCGGCTTGTTCTGGCTGCGGTTGTGTAGGCGCTCCGCTTATATAACCCCTTTTCCGGAGGTCCTCGGCATGCAGTCGCGCCATTTAACCTTTTCGTTCAGGGGCCATACTGGTATCATAGCACTCCAGCAGGTCGTCCCTGAGTCGATCCGTCAACTTAAACGGAATGACATTCTGCCGGTCAATCGCATTGAATCCGTCTTGATTGGCTCCTCCAACTCTAGGGCAGTCGGCATTGTTGTCCGACCCATTGTCGGGAGCCCTGCTCGTTCGATTGTTTTGAACTGCACTTCCTACAACTATGTTTGGTGTTGTCATTGTTGTTCCCACGAGCAGCTAGGGAAAAGGGTTCGTCCATCCTTGTAGAGCCCCGCGTGCAAGGATAAGGCTGATACTCTGAGAGGTCGCCCGGTATCCCAGAGTCACCGTTTGAGACACCTCACCCAGGTGCTATTCAGCTTTCGGCACGGTTGTTACGCCTTCGCTTAGGAGTTACTCCTTCGGGACCATCCCTGGACAATTGTCCGCGACTGCTTATTAATTATTGCAACCATATTCAGCAGAAACCCTTGGAGGCTTTGTCATAGGCCCTTCGGTTCGATTCCCAAGGAATCAAAACCGAATACATACATACATACACATATATATATATATATATATATATGTGCATGTATTATCAAATTGCAAAAGGTAATATATTCGAACACTGTTCAAATACTGGTTTTTACTCAGTATTATAAACGAGAAGACAATGTTGACAAATGAACTGCAAAGAGGTAATCTGTACAATGTCTTTGCATTGATGTCGCTTATAAATTTTATATTTAATTTGTGACTAAGTTCTGAGTTTGTGGCCGGTGAGGATTTAAAAAATGTATCTGAAATGATTTTTTAACTGTATAAAAATGTATATTTGAATGCATACATACCTTGTATACAAATTAATTATGTCTTAACTGTATTATAGCCTGAAAATTAATTTTAGATAATGTGAAGAAAAAAAACTGAATATCGTTCCATTAATTTTTTCAAGTACTTACATTATATGGTGTATATGTCTACATATTTGCGCTTGGAGATAAGATAATATTCTCGAGAAGATTTTTATCATATAGGTGATAAAAAAATTATATCTCTTCATACAACTTCATTTTTTTCAGTAGCCAGTTTTATACTGATGCATGGCATCAGCTCGTAAGCAAGTTATAAGGATATAAAGATGAAATTTCCCTTTTCACAGATAAATTAATTCAACAACAATTCTCTTCCATCATTTTGCATTATTGCTTCTAAATATTATTATCGCGAGCCTATGCATGAAAAAATAATGATAAATTGTCAAAAAATTATTTAGGTTTTTAATTCATTATTGGTTCGCTATATTTGAACATTCAATAATAAGTTTAAAAAGTTGAAAAAAACCCGCGACTTTGTTACTCTATTATGAGAGAAAATTGCTAAAAACAATGATAAATTGGTAAAACAATTTACATAAACAATTATTTTTATTATTAAGTCGTATTTTATGCTTTACGAAAAATTCGTGTTAAAAAGCCACAAAAAATCATAAGTATCTTCAAAAACTCGTAAAGCCAAATTTATCACTTATGGGGGTGATATATAAAAAATAAGTTCTGACTTGTATTCTATGGCTAATTTTCAAGAGAAATGTTTAGTTTAAGCCCGATTCACCTAATATCAACCATTAAGCCATTTCCCTTTCGGCGAGCCTCAAGGGGTAAGCGTGACACTACCCGATTCGGGTAGTGTTTCTAGGTGGAGAGTTTCTTGTAGTAAATAACTACAAGTGTGGGCTCACCACACCCACCACCGCCAACAGCAACGCAGTAGTATCAGACGGTCACCCATCCAAGTACTAACCGCGCCCAACACTGCTTAACTTCAGTGATCTAACGGGAACTGGTGTTTCCAGCGTGGTATGGCCGTTGCCATAATATCAACGATTCTGTATAATATTTAAAAAACGTCTTTTTTGCTTATGGGAAATACGTCTTAAACTGCATGGGACTTGCGAAACCATAATATACCATTTGTTTCAAAACGGTCCAAAGTTAGGCCAAATAATTTTCTGAGAACCGGTGGAGATTATCCACGAACGCCTGCATCCTTCAATAATTAAATTCATCGCAGGGGTGTTTAAAAAAAATCAAGTAGTAGGAGAGCAATATTGAGCACATTGGTGAAAATTTATTTACTTTCGTTGTTCAACAACCTACCAACTGATTACCTACAAGAACAGGCATAAAAGCTCCCATAATATCTAAATTAGGCGCAGTTCTGTAAATGCAAAATATGATGCCATACGGAAAAACAACCCGTTCGACTATATCAGTTGGTTCCCACAATCGTACATTTCCTCTTGCGAGCGCGATATATTTTGGTATGGGCTCAGTTGGTCCAGGAATTAGCGTTAGCCTGTAGTATTTGCCTTCATAAACGATAAACCACTCTTTATCAGAAGGTTCCATAATGTCTGAATCTTGAAAATAAAATAAAGATGTGTGAATTTAAAAAGAATGAAAATCGATCTCAAAATTTAACGTTTTTTTGTAAAATCAAAGTATTGTAAAGCATTAAGTAACAGTGATAGGATGCAACAAATTTTATAAAATTAGTTCCTTTTTTAGTCAAATATAGTAATTATACAAATCGTTCCTTCTATAGTTGACTTCGAAATATAGTTCAAAATACTTTGTTATTACCATTTAATAACTTTTACTGATTTTGCAACAAATTTTTTCTTCTTCACTATTTAAATTGTATAGCCTAGCTTTTGAAAGGTTCGTGAGTAGGTCAGGAATTATATTGAACTCGACTAGGGGCAGTTTTAACACAGAAGCTTTTGAAACTTTTTTGAAGCTTTTTAGTGTGACTTATATGTATTAATAATGTAACTAAAGTTCTTTTGAATTCAAAATAATTTCATAAAATTTAGGTGACTATTTTTCTACGAGATGAGACAACTTTTTACTTATTTTAATTTTCGAGGAGTGTTTTGTTAAATTTCTATACTGTTTAAATTTTCTTTATATGGAGAAGGAAAGTGGTAAAAATTTGGCAAAAAATCTGTTACTAATTTATGGATTGCCCCTTACTCTTGGCTTTCGGTGCTCTGACAGCCATTAGTGATCCCTCTTTCGTCACATATATAACCGTTTTGAAGCCTCCTATTAGATCAAGACGAACTAGAAAATTACGATTTTGATAAAAGTGAGATTTATAAGGAAGTTCCATTTTCTCAAAGTTAGCTTGCACTACTTTCCCGTTTCTAGCTATCCACAAGAAAACATCATGGTTCATAAAAAAGATTTTCTCATCAAATTCGCGTTCAAGAGGTGGGAAGCGTTTTTCTCCCGGATGAAATGGCGCTACAGTGTTCCCAGGCGGGCGTCCAGCCCCGGGACGGCGCCCCCCGCGCTTGACCTTAGGGGCTACAGTTGATTCCGCATCACCAACAGCATTCAATTCTGTAAAAAGAAAAAAAAAATTCATAATTTGAAGAGAAATAACTAAATATTAATCTTAAAATAAAAGAAAACACTGAACGATTCTAAACTGAAGCACTTGCAATGAAACAATTCGATACCTTCATGTTAAAAAAGCTCCCTAGGAGTGAAATTCTAAAAAGACCACTCTGCTTTCCTTCCATGACTCGTATTTTTAAATCCATGCCATTCCCTGAATCACCTGAACTCCTTAAATTTGGGGGATTTCCTAAATTTTGGGAATTCCGTGAGTTCGAAGGACTTTAAGGTAATATAAAGGATTTAGAGGAATTTAGAAGATTTGAATGAATGCAGAGATTGCAAGGCATTCAGGGAATTCTCTGAATTGAGAAAATCCAGAGAGTAATCAGAAAATTCATGGAATTCAGTGATTTTTCAGGATTTTAGAGAATTCAGCATATTTGAGGAATTCCAGAAATTCATCATATTCAAGAAATTGAGGAAATTGAGAGAATTCAAATATTTTAGGGAATTCAGAGAATTACAAAAATTAGATGAATTCAAGTAATTTAGAGAATTCAGAGACTTCAAGAAATTCAGAAAAATCAAGGAATTCAGGCAATTCCTTGATTATGTATGTGTCATAAATACAAGGGACCAACTCATAAAGAGAGTAATTTTCAGGAAAAAATATGTCAAATTAAAACTATTTAAATTGTGCGATATCAAATAAAGAATCATTCAAAACCGAATAATGGGATTCAGATAAGAAAGAAAGAAGGAACATAACACTTAATCATTCTAGTGCCTAAAATTGAGCAATATTTGAAGCCTCGGCAGAGATAAGGGCCATCCACAAATTATGTACTAACGCAATCTTCTGATAATTCCTCCCATGCAACGCTTTTTCCCGACTCTTACCTATAGTTTTATTCCATTGAGTAATACTTTCCTACCGCCCCCCCCCCCAATGTTTTACGTAAATTATGGATGGCCCCTAAGGTTGCATCAATGAAAAGACTTTTATTTAAAACTATCTTCATAGTATGACATAATGTTCTTGATAATGGATTTTCTCTTCTATTTCTTAATATATTTATCATAAAATAAATTGGGTGGCATATAAAAAGTATATCAACATGTCCTCACAGCTTGAGCTAGCAAAGCAGATTTATGTTCATTCAACGTTGTCTTTGCTGAAGCTTCATTTACACAAATTGAACGATTCTTTAATTCCGATAGAAAAGGTAAAAAAATTAAATAAAAAGTTCCAAAATTAGGAATTAAATACTGCATAATTTTAGTTTCGGTGAGGTCAAAGTTAGTCAGCTTAAAATATCAAGTGTTAGAAATCAATGATTAAATAACAAAAGCCTTAAGAATAAAACAATATCAGGTATTGAAAATTTAAAGAGCATGCAATTGTAAAATTAAACATTTTGATGCCTAAAAATAAAAAACTTCCAAATTTTTCAAGTCGTAAATCAACGCGCTTTTGATTCTAACAGATGTTAACTTCAAGGATTTTAAATTGAGATTTGTATTATACTGAGTACACTTACCACCAAATTTTAGGAAAAGCACGATGTACAAAAGCAGAGTACTGATAAGGTTCTTCATATTGCCAGGTAGATTTTATAAATGAAGACTGCGAAATTTAGAAGATATTCACTGCTATATATACTCATCATTATCGGTGAATATGACCTGCAAAATCTACAGAATTATGAAAGTATCCAATGCGTAGCGCCTACGTGGAAGAAGCATTACGAAAGCTTACAAGCAGGTACAAACATTTAGAATCACGAATATCATTCATTAGACCTTGTACATATTTCTCCTACTAATAAAATAGCAAGATAGTTTCATATCTTAAGTGAAGATTATTTTCAGTGAAATCAGCCTAGCTTGTGAAATCTTAATAGTACAAGGTGTCTCCAAGCTTTCAGAATTTTTTACATTATCATCGGAGAAGGTATTAGATTTGTGTAAAATTTGAAAAACCCCCGTTTTTGTCCAATTTGCACGTTTTGAGACCCCCTGAACCCGAAAAACAGGTTGTTACGAATGTGTCTGTATGTATGTCTGTCTGTGAGCACGATGACTTTTGAAAGAATTAATCTAGTAGATTGGCCTTTGGTACACTCTTCCAGTATCGGAAACTAAAGGTCAAGATTGTAAGCCAGCTATTTTGGAATAATTATCAGACTATTTTAGATCAGATATTTTATCAGCTATTTTGGAATAATTATTAGGATAAAATAAGCAGACTCATAGCATTTTCCAAATTCAAAAAAACAAACGAAAATGAAAATTCTAAGCCAAACAACGTACGATGTGAAACAAGTCAAGAGAAGAAAACCGTTGCCTTTTGAAAGCCCTACCAGATTATTATTATAACTTTTTGAATTTTCTTGAAAAATCTAAAATTCAATTTTTGAAAGCCGAAAAATAATAAAAAATCAACATTTTCATTTTGCGGTCAAATTAGGAAAGATGCGAAAAAAGATTAGACAAAATATGTGCACACGAATAAGATCTACAAATTTATTAATTATTATTATTTATTTATTTTTGATAGGACGCGTAGTTTTTGTTTTATCCGTTCAAAAACACCATTAAAAATAAAAAAGTTCAATTTTTGGAAAAACGACACAAGGTACGAAAATAATGAATAGAAAATTTGTTCACCCAAAAAAGATCAAAAAATGAAATAAAATATTGTTTTTCTCCTAATTTGTTTTCTTTTAATAATAAATAAAATCTAATGTCTTCGTCTGAAATAAAATTTGTGTTTCAATTGTTCTCCTTTCCGCTTAGTCTTCTTCGGATGTTTTGCTTTCTTTAGTTCTTCTCGCTGAAAAATAACCTATTTCCAACTCCTACTTTTAATTTGATTTAAATTCTATCTTGACCTCTTATAGCCGTAATTATCTTTATTTTTATTGACTCTAAGAACTTTGTCTCTCTTTCAAATATAGATTTGATTTAAACACCAGAAAGAAAAAAAAATATCCCTACTTAAATTATCTTAAAATTATTCGTGACTGTTGTGTTCGTGAAGGGTAGCAAATTGATTTTTTTGTTGTGTATGTTAATGAGTAAGTGAAGTTTTATTTTAAATTTAGACGTCGATGTCCCAATCTGTCGATGACTCTTCTTTTTCTTCTTTAATCGGTGCTAATTTCTTTCTATTCTTCTCCGCCTTCTTTTGAGCTTTTTCAACTTCCTTTATTCTCCTTACTTTCTCCTCCCGTTGTTTCTTTCTTGTTCTTCTCTCTTCTCTCTTCCTCTAACTTTTCTTCTTTTCTCATCCTTGTCGCCTCCTTTGTATACCTTTCTTGTCTATATTTTAACAATCTTCGCATTTCTTCTATTTCTTTCTCTTCCCTTTCATTTTCATACTGAATTTTTATTTTTTTGAATACTTCCTCTAGTTTTTTTTCCTCCTGTTCTTTTTTCTTTCTCTTCTTTTCTTTTAATCCTTTCTTCACTTCTTCCATAGTGACAAGGCCATATAATTTGACTTTTTCGTCTGCCAATTTCTGAATTCTAGGATCTCCCCTCCTAGATCCAAATTCGTCGAACATTGCCATACGTATTTCCAAATTTTTTCTTTCCCTATTTCTTTTAATTTCTTTCTTCATTTGCCTGTATTTCTCTGCTTTCTTTCTCATAACAATTTCTTTCATTCTATCTATCTTCTCTTCTAGCGTTCCGTTTGATGATGGTTGAAGGAGGTCCACCCATTTTTTGCATGAGTGGGTAAGCAGCTCTTCATCCACAAGGATAAGGAGACAATCCTTATATTTTAATTCCAATAATTTTCGGTCCATTTTCCTGTAAATTAAATGTTTTCCTGTTTTTTGTTGTTTTTCGTACGCTTTTTTTTTGTCAATATTAGTATTATATAATTTTGTCAGTATCACTGGTGTAAAATTCAAATTATTTACATGCATGCCATTACAGAGAAAAAAAATTTCAAATCTATTTTCTAATGTTGAATTTCTTAATATCTTTAACGTTCCAATTACCTAATGATTTTCCATTCTTTGTTTTCATTTCGTAAATTGTTGGTGAAATCTCTGCTTTAATGAAAAATGGTCCTTCGAAATTTCTATTCAATTTTTTGGCTATTCCTTCCCCTTTATTCGATAAGGTTTTATCGCTTTTTAGTACTTGTTCGCCAATTTCAAAACCTATCGGCCTACGACTGAGATAATAATATCTAGATTGTACTTCATTTGCATTATCTAAATTTGTAAATGCTTATTCTCTGATTATTTTTAATTCTCGCATTCTATCAGCCCATTTTTCGGACTCTTGAAATTCAATTTCGCTTTTGTTATCTAAATCTTTATTTAACGCTTGGATTGGTTGGAGTTCTCTCCCTAAATTTAAAAAAGCTGGTGTGAAACCTGTCGAAGAATGTTTACTCGTATTTAAAGCAAATTGTAAATCATCTAAATTTTCATCCCAGAATTTATGATCTTTCTCCAAGTACGATTTTATTGCCGTTTTAATTGATGTGTTACATCATTCAGTTGGGTTAGCTTGTGCATGATATTTAGGAGTTTTTGAATGTCTATTACCAAATGTTTTACTTACATTAATTATTTATTTATTTATGTATTTTATGCCGTTATCTGTAAATAAAATGCTAGGAGTTCCCCATTTTGAAATTATACGTTTATGAAATTCTTTTTCGATTGTTGATGCTAATTTATTTTTAACTTGAATTATTTCTACCCATTTAGTAAACTTTGTCATTGGTAGCGGACCCATCATATTAGATGCTACCACTGTCCACGGTTCTTCAATTATTCTCTTTCCCATTAAACCCATCTGATTATTTACTTTCGGTTTAATCCTTTTGAAAATGTCACATTATTTTACGTATTTTAATGTTTCGGAGTACATTCCGGGCTAAAAATAATTTTCGAAAATTTTTGCATAAGTTTTTTCTATACGTAAATGACCTACTTGTTTATTGTCATGATTCTTATTCAAAACTTGTTCTCGTAATTCTTTTGATATGGTTAATTTCCACGGGTTGCTATCTAAATTTAAGCTTGATTTCAAAGGGTCTAGCCTATAAAACTATAATTGATTATCGCGTATCCTCCAGTTTGGATTTTCTTCTGATTTGTTTTTAACCTTTAGCATTTTATTTTTATACCAATTATCCTCAATTTCTTTAAAATCTTTTTCCTTGGTTTCTAGTATACCGACCAAGATACTTAAAACTTTTATTTCATTTTCATTCGACCTTGATAACGCATCTGGGACATGGTTTAAACTTCCCATTCTGTACATAATTTCATAATCGTACTCTAATAATTCTGAACCACATCGTGCTAATCTACCTGTTGGATTTTTTAGGTTATGAGGCCCAGACTACTCTTGTATTGTCTTTATGAATTGTTCACCTATGTATGAGTGAGTTGCACCGGTGTCAACCAACTCTCTGAATTCATGATCTTTAAAATCTATCATAACGTGAAATCTTGTTTCGTCCGAGTCGTTTGTGTCTATGTCAAGTAATTCTGACAGTTTTTGGTTTTGTTGATTATTATCCGTCTTTGATAACCACCGCTTGCGTTTCCCTGATCTCTACTATACCAACAATCCCGTCAAAAGTGACCTACTTTCCCGCAATTGTAGCATGTAATGGGTTCTCGCGATCTATAGTTTAAATTTCGGATTCTTAAATCTGGATCAACAGAAACCTGTGCACTTGGATTGATTTCACCTTTCCTAGTATCCCTACTTTTTTCTTTAGCTGAAATTGCATTATGATTTCTCTGCCCCTCACTATCTTTTTTATCTCCTGACTTATTTTTATTTTCTTCCGCGTTATATATGAGCACTGGTATTTGCGGATTGGTTTTGATTCTGTTTTATCTATCCAGATAACGCACGACGCGACGTGCGTTCAGATCAGCAAGCAGATGTGTCCTCCATGAAGGCGCATATGCCAGGCATGTCGTACAAGGCACGTGCGTGCACGCATGAAGCAAGCACTCAGTGCGCGTACGAGGAGGTTCTTGAAATTGTTTATTTATAATAAAATCAAGTATCAAAAAGATTTAATTTCGCATTTTTATTTTATTTTTGCTGTGAGTATATAAAAAAGCCTTCGTAGTATTTATTTACTTTTCATGTTTTGAAAGTAAAACTCGTCGGATCTTGCACACAATATGTACCATATGCACAACGCACACAAAATTGTATCAGAAATGCTAACCTATACAACCAGGTTTAACATCATATTTATTCTCTCGTTTGCCGAATAAAGCGCAAAGTAAATGGATGAATTGTTAAATTTCGGGTTTATGCAACTTTTTATACTAATATTTAATGCATATAAATGTAGAAAATTATGCAAAATAAATAAATGTTGCCCGTCGAACCGTTCATTACTTTAGAAAACAGGCACTATAAAGTCCGCGAGATGGCACTTGATCGAGTCGCCATCTTTTCCCGCACCTTTTCAAATTCTGAAAAATGATTATTCTCTCTGATGGTTAAAAATTGAACTATTTTGTTGAAAATTTGTTTTCTTCGTTTAAAATTTTATTATTTTGTTGAAAAGCAGTTTATTAGTGGAAGATTTAACTATTTTTGTGAAAATTCATTTTTTTTTGCATTAAAATGAATTTTTTAACTGAAAATTCACCAATTCCATTTTATGTTAAAAATTGACATTTTTAGTTTAAAAAGTTAACTATTTGTTTGAAAATCAATGTCTTTTGTTGACGATTTTTTTGTAAAAAAATTAATCTCCTTTATTGAAAATGATGCATCATTTTAGTTGAAAATTCATCACTTTGGTTGAAAATTTATATTTTGTTACTAAATCGTTATTTTTGTTAAAAAATTGTCTTTTAACTGAAAATGGAACTATTCCAGTTGACGATTCATAATTTTAGTTGAAAATTCATCATTTTGTTTGAAATTTTAACTATTTGTTAAAAATTCGTTATTTTTTTTGTTCAAAATTAATTTTTTAGCTGGATATTTAACTATTCCATCTTTATTGTAAATTTGTCTTTTTCAGTTAAAAATTAAACTATTTGGTTGAAAAATTTCTTTCTGATTTTCGATTTAATACATTTTATTTTGTTAATAATTAGTTCTTACATGTTTTTAATGAACTTGTATCTTTCTGTTTTAATGTTATGTTTTAACTTCTTTTAATTTTATGTTTTTAAAAATATTTTTTTATTTTGCACACAATCAATTTCTAAACATTTTTTTTTGTATTTATTTGAATTTAAAACTGTTTTTGATAGATAATAATAATTTATTCATATTCACTTCAGCAGATTGCAAACTGCATTCATGGTGCACGCATGTATGCGTCGCATAGTTCCGTCACGGGGTGATTGTACGCATGCTGACATTGGCGACGCATTGTGCACGCACTAAAGTCGCATTCACAAAATGCTCTTAGATGTGGTGCATTCTTGCAAGCATTTCGTGCGCGCATCGACGTGCGCGAAACGTGCGCGCACGAATTGTTATTTGGGTGTGTGTTCCCTAACAGCTGGTTAATTGCATTTGATGATACTTCACCATCTGTGTTTTGACTTCTGAAACTATTATTATTATTGTATGTAAATCTCTGATTTTCTGGGTATCTTTGAGTATTTGTAAGATTTGAATTATTATTTTGAAATCTTGGATTTAAAAATTTTGGATTTCCATTTGAAAATCTTGGCTGGAATTGTGGTTTGTTTTGTTGGTTTTGATACTTCGGTCTAAACTGTCTTTGTTGATTTTGATCACTATTTGTTTTTGATCTTTATATTGATTCTCGTTTTGAAATTTATTTTGATTATCCTCATTTCCTGTATTTCTTATGTGTTTATCATTTTTACTATCATCTTTATCTAAAATGCTTGGTTGTTGACCTCTGATTTTAGACTTTGCCAATTCTGTTTCCTATTCTCGTCCCAATATTTCTAATTCCGAAAAATTTTAAAAAGCATTTCTCGCAATATAAACTTGATCCAAATTTGGTCAATTATCCCTATTAACTTGAAACCAACGTAAAGCTTCTTCTTCGAAAACAGCATCTAAGTTTTCTAAAATATAAATCTCATTAATTTTATAACCTTTTTTGAACCTCAATCAAATTATCTGAAAAATAAGTGGGACTCTTTTCTGTACTGTTTTTAAATTTCATGGGCCAGTTTGACATTATTGGAAATGGTGTTTGAATCATTCCAAATGGAAAAAGGTTTGCAGGAATTTCATGAGCATTATTTTCTATCATTTCCTCTCTTTCCCTATCAGTTTCTCTATTTCTTTCCATTCTAATTTGTCTTTCTGTTTCGACTTAAGGCATATTTGATTTTCGCACAATTGATTGCCTTTGCACCGGTCTCGGTATCGAGTATCCGTTCCCGCGACCGCTGCTTCTATTATTTGTTATTCTTTTTCTTGCATCTGTTAACACGATTTTCTGCTCGTTAAATTCTAATTCTGGTTCTTCGAAATGAAGAGTATTATTTCGTATCCATTACTTTGATTCACTTTTATTCTCTTCAAAATTAGTTAATTCTTCTGCACCATTCCTAAATTCATTATGACTTTCTATCTTTTTCTTTTCTAAGAGTTTCTTCTCTTTCTACATTACTCAATTCTAAACGTCTTTTGTCTCTTTCTGAAATTTCGAGTTCTTTTCTCTTTGCTTCTATTTCGTTATCTATCCTATTTCTTTCTAGCTCCTGACTTTCAAAAGTGATACTGTTCTCGTTTTATATTCTCCAATTACCTAATGTATTCTCAGTATTGGGGGACAATAGGGTAGTGTGGGGTTGATAGTGCCGAAATTTACTCTCTTTGACTGAATTTTTTGTAAAAAATTTCGAGTGGCACTTCTTGCCCCACACGTGGGGCAAAAAGTTCATAGCTATGGGGTAAAAAGTACCAACATAAATTAAACATAATTTTCTATTTTAAATTGCACAGAAGGCACGTACATAATACAGAAACAGAATTATATCATTATGTGGATAAGTGACATGAATACAGACTTATTCGTCATCACTTCCGCAATTAATGCAGACAAATGTTGTCGACCGTCGGTTCGCAACACGCTTTTCATGGGTCCATTTTTTGCATATGTGACACTGGATCCATTGCTCGCCGGGGATGTTTTCAGAATAAGCTTCACAGCAGGCCACAGAGAAATATTCATCATCTTCAGAACTGGAAACTGTACTGAAAACACGTTTTTTGATCAATATTTTCCTCTTCACTTGCTTCTTTCTCTGCATATCAAGAATTTTCTTAGCTTTGGTTCTTTCCTGCTCCTGCTGTAAAGACTTTTTTTCGGTTGTGTCAGTTATTATAGCTGAACGTCGACGTTTTCTACCAGCGGAAGTTTGTTTACGTGCACTAGCTTTTGGAAATGGTCTTATTACTTCTGGAGAGAATTCTGCCTCTTCACCTAGTGTTGAGGGAAGACAGTTAGACAACTCTTCTGTAGAGGGAACAGGTCTAGGATTCACATTTTCATGCACTTGGTCTACTCTTGTAGAAGGACCAGGGGTAGAAACGACATTCATTTGCTCTGGTTCTACATCATCAGATGATTGACTGCATCTCAATTAAGGGTCAATGTCCGACTCAAAATGAGCCTAGATTTTTTCTGTATATGCCATAAAACGTCAGGGGTAAAAAGTGCCACTTGGCACTTTTTCCCCCCGACGTTCCCATAATTTGCAATCAACATTTCTTAAACAACACAAAATATTTTGAACCAGAGTCTGGTATAGCAGATCCTGGTCCAGACTGGTCATGAAATACACCAGACAAAATTAAAGTAACGTAAAGCGGTACTATATAGGTTTCTGTAATAGTTTTACACTGTATTTCAGCCCTTTCCTGGAGAATATACTGCGGAGACGTCACAACATTCCAGGAGACCCACTGAAATATCGAAAACATAACCTGTTGTCGTATAAGCTTGCATGTTTGTTCATACTTGTGAATCGTTCAAATTTCCAATTGCTAGATTTTCAATTTCATTATTTCTATTCTACATTAATTACTAGTGTTTAAACTAAATATCAGAGTCTGGTTCCTTTATTCACCAGATTCTGTTCTTCGTCTGGTCTAATCATTTCTCCCGCCAGTCTGGTCGACTAGAGGGAGCAGATTCTGAGCCAGACTCTGGCCTCTGTCATACAAAGTAGACGTTGCTACTAGGGTTAATAATTAATAAAATATATACAATGATACTTATCGGCGACTATGAGTTCTTCGTATCCCAATTGTGATTCATATATATAATTTTCACTCACTTTGTCTGGTTGCCATAGCTCACTCTTTTTATCGCCAACATATTTCACTTTTCTAAAAATTAAATAAAAAATCGCACTGACGTGACACGCGACCATCTGGAATTCTGGGTTCTAGAATTTTCATGTTTCGAGTTCTCAGTTTCGCATGCATTGACTTGCGGCCATGATGTGGCGAACAACTGCGAAGAGAGTGTTTTGCAAGTTTTCTGCGAACGCAGTTCCGAACATAAACTCCATAAGAAGTCCCGCCACGACTCTTTAACTCCAGATTGAGCATGGGTTAAGATTTTGTTTCTGTGCGGTGCGAATTAATTATATTCACTCTGTATGCACTTCAGAACCTTTTGCTCACTGTATTTTACTTTAGAGTAAAATATGCGGGGTTGAATGTATTCGATACTGAGTCGATTTTATACTCCGAAAAATTGTATTCTCAACTCCGCTAGCCACTAACTCCTCAAATTTTTAACAGTGAAATTTAATGAGTTTTTGTTCGGCATATTGGAAGTTACAGATAAACGCAGTAGAAAAATTGGATAAAAATTTGTTAATTTAGGAAATCAATATTAAACCATTTTTATTTTGATGTACAGCCGGCGCAAATTATCCAAAATTGCCTGCATCCTTCAAAAATTAAATTCATTGTATGGGTATTCTGAAAAAATCGAGTAGTAGGAGAGCAATATTGAGCACATTGGTGAACATTTATTTATATTTGCTGTTCAGCAATTCATATATACAGGATTATACGGATGTAAAGGAAGAAAAGCTCCCATTACTTCTTTAGTATTACGATCTTTGTAAGTACAAAATATTATATTAAAAGGAAACTTAACCCGTTCGCGGATATCACTTAGATCATAGGGTCGTTTATTTCCTCCTTTTGCGAGCTCAATTCTTACTGGACGTACGTCAATTCTTCTTGACAAGGGGTCTCCTGGTATGGACTCAATTAGGGTAGGAAATACCTCTACCCTGTAGTATGTTCCATAATGAACGACAAACCACTCTGTATAAGAAGGTTCCATGATGTCTCCATCTTGAAAAGAAAATAAAGATTTGTGAATTTCAAAAAAATAACAATCAATCGCAAAATTAAACGTTCTTTTCTAATTATAAGCTTTTTAAAGCATCAAATAACAGTGATGGGAAGTAATTAGTTTCATACAATTAGTTTTTTTTTTTGGTAAAATAGTGTAATTATAGAAATCGTTACTTTTATAGTTGATTTCGAAATATAGTTCAAAAGACTTTTTTATGACCATTAAATAAATTTTATTGCTCATGCAACCTTTTTTTTTCTTTTTCACTATTCAAATTGTGGCGGCTGGTTTTCGAAAAGTTCGTTTGAATGCAGAAGCTTTAAAAAAAAATTGTTGTTGGAAATAAACAAGGAATACACAGAGCTGACACAGCCTAATTTACTTGAAAAATGGACCTATTTAAACCGAGATTTAAACCTATTTTAAAAGTGACTAAAATCGACTAAATGTGAGAATGTGCATCAATAATATCACTCAGTTTCTTTTTAATTCAAAAGCATTCGATAAAATTCAGAAATCTTTAGCTTATTATGAAGATTTTAAGGTTTTTAAAAAATGTCTAGGAATTTTCAAGAACTTTAAAAATTGCAAGAGATTTTAAACGATTTGAAATAATTTAGGGTATTTTGAAGAATGTCAATGAATTTTTAAGAGAATAAACAAATGTCAAAGATAATGATTTTAAGGGACTTTAGAAAATTTCATGCGGTTGTAAACAATTTAATAGAATTTCGCGAAATTCGGAAGAATTTCGTGGCACGTATGAGGTTTTAGGATATTTTGAAAAATTCTGAGGGCTTTTAAATGGATTTCAAACAATTTTTATCAGTTTCCTAGGATTTTAGTAATTTAATGGGATTTTCAAGGATCTGAATAAAGTATTTTAATGAATTTTCCAAAGATTCTCAACATTTTTGAAGATTTTAAGGAATTGCAAAGGATTCGAAGAAATTGTTAAGAGCTTCAAAAAACATTAATATTTAATAATATTTCAATTAAATTTCAAATGATGTAGCTACAAGAATTGAATGATTTTAAGGCATTTGGAAGATTTAGAGAGATTTTCAAATATTTCAAGGACTCTTCAAAGATTTGAAACAATTTGAAAGATATTCAGTATTTTTGAGGTCTTTTAAATTGTTTTCAAAAATATAAACCTGAGTGATTTGATGATAGATTTGAGAAATTTCGTTTTATATCACATTCTGTTAGCGTTTCTTATGATCGCAATCGTTCTATAAAATGTTTAGGTTATTATAGGTCACGTTCGGCTTATCAAAAATCTAGAAACATGCATGGCCAATATCAAATAATTGAAAATATGTACTAGTAGATAAAAAAAATTGTGAAAAATTAATTGTTTGGTGAATATTTTTTGACTAGATGACACAGCTTTCTATACTTTTTAATTTCCGAGGAGCATATCCTTGCTTTGTTGCATTTTCCATATCAATTCAATTTTCTTTACATGGAGGAGGGGAGGGGTAAAAAATAAGCCAAAAATCTGTTGCGTAATTTATGGATAGCCCCTTACCCTTTTCTTCCGGTGCCCGGACTGCCATAAGTGTTCCGTTTTGCCATACATATATAACCGTTGGATAACCTCCTAAGTCATCAATACGGACTAGATAATTATTCCGTTGATAGAAGTTACCGCCAATAGGAGGATGCATGTTCCGGAAATTAGCTTGCACTACTGAATCATGCTGTAGCCACAAAAAAACGTCTTTCATCAGATAATGGACTTTCCTATCGTGTCGGCGCTTAAGAAGTGGAACGTCCTCTACTTCTCCCGGATGAAATTGCGATTGCTTGATCATAGGCGGGCGTACGGCCCAGGGGCCTTGCCCAACGTGCCCGCTCCCGGAGCCTGATCTTGATCCCGGAACACCAGAAGCATTCAGTTCTGTAAAAAGGAAAAAAAAAAGATTTATAATTAGGAAAAAACCAAATAGCAAACTTGAAATTAAACATTTGACAATTCTAACTTGAAACACTGATGATGAGAAAATTCGATACCTTCATGTTAAAAAAGCTCACTCAAAGTGAAAGTCTGAAAGGACCAAACTGCTTTTTGAGTTGGTCCCTTGTTTTTAATACTCATACGCCGCAAACGCCATACATGATTAGTAGCTAATACTCTCTGGTTGATTATATTACACATTAAATTGTTCTTTGAATGCATGAATATACGCATTCATTCCTTCCATTACTTGTATGTCGAAATCAATGCAATTTCCTGAATCATATGAATTTCTTGAATTCGAGTGATTTCCTGAATCCTGAAAAGTCTGTGAGTTCGAAGGACTTTAAAATAATATAAAGGATTTAGAGGAATTAAGAAGAATTATATTTAATCCAGAGATTGTAGTGCATTCAGGAAATTCTCTGAATTGAGGGAATCCAGAGAGTTTAGAATATTACAGGCAATCAGGGAATTCCAGCAATTTAGGAAATACAGAGAATTCAAAGAATGTCAGGGAATTCAGAATATCCAAGGATTTCAGAAACTGCATGCAAATCAGTGATTTTTCAGGATTTTAGAGAATTCAGAATATTCAAGAAATTCCAGAAATCAAAGAAATTCAGAGAATTTAAGGAATTCGGGAAATTTGAAGTATTCATACAATTTACAATATAAACACAAAATATTCCTAATAATAATACATCAAACCATAGAGTATTAATTACAAAACCTCTTAATAACAATATGACAACTTAAAACTATTTAAACTGTACGATATCAAATGAAGAATCATTGAAAACTGAATAATGGTACATTGCTGAAAAATGGAAAAGGAAAATAACATTTAATCGTTGTACTGTTTAAAATTGAGCAATATTTTAAGCTTTGCCAGAGATAAGATTAAGTAACACTATGCTAGACCCCCTCAATGTTTATTGAATGATCAATGAAGTTTTGATTAACGTTATATTATTGAAGAAACTTTTATTTAAAACTTTCTTCATAGTATGACCTAAGGTTGAAGTTTGAAGAGAGGTGCCAGCACTGCAGATTTATGTTGATTCAACGTTATCTTTGCTGAGGCTTCATTTGCAGGAACTAAACACTTTATAAATTTCGATAGGAAAGGAAAAAAAACGTAATGAAAAATTTTAAAATTAGGAATTATATACTGAACAATTTTAATTTCGGTGAGTTTCAAATTAAGGAACTTAAACTTTCAAGTGATAGAAACTAATGATTAATTATGCGAAGCGTTAGAAAAAAAACAATATGAGGTATCGAAAATTTATAGAGCAAGCAATTTAAAAATTAGACATTTCGATGCTTCAGTATGAAATACTTCAAAATTTAACCAATCGTAAGTCAACGAGCTTTTGATTCTAACATAGGTTAATTTGAAGGGGTTCTTCACTGGTGTATTTTGATCTTTAGCTTAATGTTTTAAAATTTCTAATTTCAGAATTATATATTATGTTTCATAAGTACAGTGAGATTTGTATTATATTTAGTACACTTGCCACCAAACTTTAGAAAAATCACGATCGGAAGAAGCAGGGTGCTGATAAGGTTCTTCATATTTGCAGGTAGATTTATAAACGACTGCGAAATTTTAAAAGCATTTACTGCCATATATACTTATCACTATCGTTGAATATTACCTAGAAAACCTGCAGAATTATAAAAATATCCAATGTGTGGAGACTACGTGGCAGAAGCATGACGATAGCTTCCAAGCCAGAACAAATATTTCGAATTACGAATGTCATTGAATAGAGCTTATACGCTGTATTTCTACTAATAAATTAGCTAGTTTCATATCTTAAGTGAAGATGGTTTGCAGTAAAATCAACCTAGCTTGTGAAATATTAATAGTACAAATTGTCGCCAAAATTTCAGAATTTTGTTTTTATCAAAATATTCTTAAAGCTTTAACAATGCATGAAAAGCATCCTTCCTGGGCCTTTATATAGAATTATGGAGGATTACACCGCTGTAACAAAGACTCACGCACATTTTTCACCAAAATGATTCATTTTTTATCGAAAAGGACAAATATTCAACGAAATACATGGATTTTTAAACAGGTATTAAACTTTTCAACTTTTAGCTAAAAGCAGAATTTAATGTTAAATAAAAAAAGAGTTGGCCTCACCCAAAAATATAAATTTTTAACATAATAGTAGAATCATAGACCAAAAAGATGGATTATCGTGAAAAAAGTTCATTTCAAAACCAAAAAGACACTTTTCGAAAATATTGTGCATTTTTAACAAAAAACTTCATTGCTAATTGTTCAGTATCCTATCGAAAAGATTAATTTTTCATTCCATCAATTGAATTTTCAACCCAAAACATACATTCTTAACCAGAAAGATACATTTTTGTATACAGTTGTTCATGTTTAATCAAGGAATTGAGTTTTCAACCAAAAACATACATTTTAAAACAAGGAGATTAATTTCCTACCATGAAAGATGACTTTAAAAAATACATGAATTTTTAATCAAGCAGTTCTCAGAACATCGCCGATCCTCAAAAGTAGGCCAAAATCGGTGTAGTTTTGACTTGCAACAAAAATGAGCTTCGCAAGGCGCATTTTGAGAATCTAGGGGAAATTCACCATTTTGAGACACCATTTTGAGTTCTTTGTTGTTTGGGCAAAAGAAATAGTTATGAGCAGGTCAGTTATAATTAAAAATATCTCATTTTCAATTTGTTTTCATTTTATAGCGCGTATTAGTGTCATAAAATAAAATGTGTACGTAGTAGTGCAAGTCTAAGATTAGTTATGACGGACACGATAACCAAATTAAAGCCTAAAGAAAAGCTCGATAAATTTTCAAACATTTTTTTAATAGATTCTACAGAAAATTTTATATGATTTGAGAATGTTGTATATAACTTACAGAACTTTCTTGATTATATTCTTTGGAAATAAGTCAAATGTGGAATTATCCGACACTGTACTTTAAATATTTTCTTAAAATGTTTAACATATGAAAAATACATTTCCCAGAAATTTCCGGATGAACAATTCATGAAGGTACAATTAAATTCGACTATTTGAATTTGATTCAAATTTTCTATAAGATTTCATTTACCACGTTTTCTGGGCATACATATCTGTTAATAAATGTACTAAATTATTTTATTCTTATATTAAAATATAATTTCTAAATTTCAAGAGTAAGAAAGATGTAACATTTTTTTATATGCATGATGAAACTGAGAAAAATTCAAGATCTAGAATGTAACATATTATTTCATCAATACGTACGCATACAACAGTATTTCAATTTACATTTGACATGAGGACAAGTTCTTTAATTCTAAATAACTGTCAAAATAGTATTTTCACAATGAATGAAAAATAACCATTTTTCTATATACGCATTGCATTATTTATATTTAAATGATATTTTTGACAACCAAAACTGACCAAAAACGGTTAATTTTCTAGTTCTATAAAAAAATCAAGCTTCCCTTTACACCTTGATCCTGTAATATGACAAAGGGTCTAGGGGGGTTAGCATGCAAAAGTTGCCCCTGCACGTATAAAGTTCATATTACCACGATATGCAGGCATCTATGCGACATAACATTCTTCCAAAGGATAACCTAACAATTTTATTTTTAGATGAGTTATGGGAGGGGGGCTTAAAATAAAAAATGGCTTTATGTTTTGCAGACACACCTCAAATGTTTTAAGAAATAAATCTTTATATTGTTTACTTCAACATATATTTCACCCAAATCTTTCATAGGGGTACTTCATGGCTTGAAAAAACAAAATCTGGCGCTGGGCGCCCTGTGCTGCCTGGCGACCACAACGCGGCTCAGGATAGGAGGTGTTAGAATTTGGTCACTAGCGTATGCAGATGACATAGTGTTGCTGGCAAGAAGTGAGGAGGCCTTAAAGGAGATGATGAAGAGGTTGAGAAGATACCTGGATAAGAACAGGTTAGAGCTGAATGCGGAAAAGTCCAAGGTTATGGTTTTCAGAAAAGGAGGTGGAAGGGATAAGGAAGGGGAGTGGAAGTGGAAGGGAAAGGCGGTGCAGGCGGTGAAAGAGTTTGTGTACCTGGGCTTCTTGTTTCGGAGGTTGAGAAAGAAGTTATTCGCAGATGATTTTGGAAGGAGAATGAAATTGTTTGACTCACTAGTGATGAGTGTGCTATTGTATGGAGTAGAGGTGTGGGGTGGAAGGAAAGTGAAGAGGTAAATAGGATACAGGAGAGATATGTAAAGTGGACACTGGGGCTGGCAAGGAACACGCCTAATTATATTGTCAGGAGGGAGACGGGGAGAACGAGTGTAGGGATTCTAGCGGGGAGTCGAGCGCGTAAATATGAGGAGAAATTTTTGGAAGAGGGGGGAAGTAAGCTGGTTAGGGAGTGCTGGTGGGAGAAGAAGAACAGGAGAGGGGGTGGCAAGATGGAGGTTGAAAGAGAAAGGTATTTTAGAACGAACGGACTGCAGATGGATGAAGTGAGAAGGATGCATGAGGAAGGAAGGTATATGAGTTGGTTAAGAAAAACAGCATGGAGAGAGAAGACAGCAGGGGAAGAGAGAATAGAAGAGACAAGGTTTAATGGGAACTACGTGTGCATTATGCCAAGGGCGAGAGCGCAATATTTGTGTGAGAAAGGAGAGAAAGAAAGTCAGGAGCTTATAGCGAGGATGAGATGTGGGTGCATGGAGGGTTTCAATAGGTTCTGGCTCGCTAGGGAAAAGAGGATGTGTGAACTATGTGGGAAGGGGGAGGCAAGAGTGGACCACTGGCTGGCGGAGTGCGTATAGGTGGAAAGGAGTGAGATAAGCATGGAGGTATTGATGCATGAAAGGGGGGACAAAAGGGCAGTAGCATGGGTGAAGGGAGTTTTGGGTCAGATGGAGAAGAAGAGAAGAAAGGAGGAAGAGGAATGGAGAAAGAAAGATTGTAAATAGAGGAGGAAGTAAATATAAGTAAATGTAAATATTGTAAATAGTAGATAAGTATTAGGTAATAGCCGCGGAGGCAGAGTTTGGTAATGCGAGACAAAGCAGGAAAGTAGGGACATGCGAGCGAGGCGAGGCGAACCGAGGAAGGCAATGCGATAAGAGCGAGCGGCGTTAGAGATAAGGTGTGGAAGGACGTTAGTTTTAAAGGTTAGTTTTAAGAAAATTCTGTAAAAAATGGATGTGTAAGCAAGTCAATTTGTTAAGGCCAGCAGGCTAAAGAATAAACGTTTATCTATCACTTGTTTCGAAATGATTGTCAAATGTTTTCACGACATCCTACTGTCTGCCAAGATACTAACTTTCTTAGTTCGATATTCACTTCATTCGAGCTGATTGACAAATGTTTTTGCCACATCTTACTACCTGCCACGACACTAACTTTCTGACTCCTCCATTCACTTGTTTCGAACAGATTGTGAAATATTTTCATGACATTTCGTCGCCCCCGAATTATAGTACGCCGTGTCCCTCAACTGTCAAACTGGAAAAATGAGGTTCCAATTTCAACTTAATTATGCTCTATTAAAACGTATTCAAATGTGAAAATTAGTCTATAAGTCAAAAATAATGAGTGATCAAGAACATATTAGCACAAATTTTACTATTATTATAAATGTATTTTAGCAGATCTCGAAAATTGGTTTTGGACATGGCGTAATATGTGATACAAAACATTCAATTTTTCTCAGAATTATAGTACGCCATGTCACACAACCCAGATAACAATGCATGTGGACGCACATAGGCGCATGGCGTGCAAGCACGATGTGTCGGCAACAATGCAAGCACAGTGACAGCACGTTCTGAGGGTAATAAGTAATCCCGCATAGTGCCCGCACACGGTCTGCATGATATGCAGCACAGCGTGCGTCTATCATGCTCGTCAGGTACTTAGGGCAAAATGTCGGCATATAGCGTGCGGTGAAGAGTGTGGCACAAAAAGCGCATTATTACTAAAAACATAATATCGCAGTTGTGTAAAAGTAAAACTCTGATCAAATTCGCTTCATACTCTAAATTTTTGTTATTTTCCAAGTTTATTTTACAGACAAAAAGTCGAAGTAAAAGTGAATAATTATTTTTGTTCAAATTAAATAAACATTTTTTCTTATGTTTTGTTTCGGAAAATGGTTCACTATTTTTTACTATATTTACTATATTCAGATTTAAAATGATCGAAAACAAGTTTTTCATGTGCACATTTTTAATCGTTCTACTTCTGAGATTTAGGTTCTTAAATCTCAGTAGTAGAACGATTAAAAATATGCAACTTGAAAAATAGTTGAAAGTAATTAACTGGATGATTCAAAAGTATAGTGTTCTTTAAAATCCCTTTGTTTTTTTTACAAAAGTGATGAATAAACGTTCTGTGTTGAATAATTTAAATTGTTCGAAATAAATAAATATTTTCAGATAAATATATATTTCTCGCTAATACATTATTTAAGAGGCAACAGGAATAATTTTGTGTATGTCGCTTTTGGAATAAACACCTGTTGCATCATCAGTTGTGAAAGAACAACTTTCAACACCGGAGTCTCTTCTTAAGAACGTCATACAATGTTTCCTGTTACTTATGTTATTTTTAACATCTTTTTTTCAATAATTATAACTCAAACACGTGCATGCTAGCACGACGCTGGCACGCACGTGCCGACACGCGTGCGACGCATATGCGACGTATATGAGGACACATATGTCTGCACTCTTGCCCTCACATCGTGCCGATCGGTCGACACGCGTGCAAACACCATGCGGGCAAGGTGTGAGCAAATTGTTATCTGGGAATACTTATAGTTAGACTATTTACAACTGGAATTTGTAGTAAAAAGTTGAGTAGAAGGGAGATTTACATTATTTTATTGTTTTTGATTCTTGACTTAATTAAATTATTGCAGAATTATTGACTTTTCAGTATTATTTTGATAATTACTTTTGCGGTTAAATACACTGAAAAATATTTCTGTAAATGTTTATTACAAAGCAAATTCATGTTATTAGAAATATTTAAATAAACTAAATTATTTTGGAATACAAAATTATTGTTAACATTATCTCAACTACAACTTATATATGTACTGGAAAATTTGTATATGCTTTTATGCAAAAAAGCTGTAGTTCGAATTATTTTATTATTTTATAGAACTTTTTTTTACTATGATTCTGTCTATATCTATGAGTACATAAATGATTATTTTCATTAAATATATCACAAAGCATTTTACTATTTAAAGCTTTCATTTTTTCGATTCAACATTTTGAACGGACAGTAAACAATTTTTAAAATCAAATCACTTAAAAAGCGATGTATAAAACTC
The DNA here is from genome assembly GCA_932195095.1 of Andricus curvator. Taxonomy (NCBI): domain Eukaryota; kingdom Metazoa; phylum Arthropoda; class Insecta; order Hymenoptera; family Cynipidae; genus Andricus; species Andricus curvator. Next base: position 81,200 of record CAKNYM010049758.1, read on the forward strand.
TTTATCAATCTCAGGCATGTATTTCATCATAGGAAGATCATTTTTCTTGATCATTTTTCTTGAGGTCGATGTGTTCTTTTTTCTGTTTACTGTTATTTTTTCCCTTTCTTTTTTTCAACTTTGGTAATTCTTCTGCTCTGCGTTTGATTTTATGAACTCCAGAAAGAGCGGCTTTGCTGAGAGTTTGTCGCCTTGATGGAGGATCTATGAGTTGAATTTGGGTAGTTTGTCCGTTGTGACTGTTCTGATAAGTTACGTGGAAAGGCTGACTTCTTTCATAAACGATGCTTTTAACACTCTGAATGGAACTCTATCCCATTTTGAAGACTTTCCAGGATCTTGATAATTAAAAAAATCATCGACATTCATTTCCAGAACTAAAACCTTTTCTGTATCCGTTTCACGTAAATACCGGTACAAAGTTGGTGGACTAAACACTTCTCGATTTCGCAGCACTTTTTCTATTTTGCTGTGCATGCAGTCCAGTTTCTAAACGAGACTGTGGCCTGGCTCTGAACACTTCTGAACAATTATTATTATGAATAAAATTATTATATTATATAATATATTATTATTATTGAGGCACGCATGAATCAGCCCAGATTTGATTCGCTGCTCTACCTGTGATGTACACATGCTATACGACACAGTATAATTTCTTATTTAACGAGCATTGTGCAGTTAAATTGTACACCTTCAATTTTCTTTTGTAAAAAAAAATTGGAAACTTCAACTTTTGGTAAACCAAAAACGTTTTCCAGATCAAAACCGATATAAGCTTGCCAGACCACGGGGTTCCAAATTATAAAAATTTCATTATTTCTTCTAATTTTTGGTTCGTATTATTTTATTTATTTCATATTTCAACTCGAGTGGCAAGGGTGGATCAACCACCCCACACAACAACAACAACTGTCAGATTATACGATGGTGGCTGCAGTGGAGGTCTTCTGTCGCCAGGGACTTAGAGAAGGAGATTTTCCTGGCGCATGCGTAGTGGATGGGATTCACGCACGTCCAAGAGCGTTGGGAAAAATAGGATCAAGCTGGCGCAGAGAATCTGCACGTTGAACCGAGTTAACCCACCCCTGGACCATCGACTAGCGGCAGACCACGAAGTTCTGCGTGGCACTGAAAGCACTATGACTATGCGCCACCACACTTCTGGGAACCGGACCTGACAGTTGTCCTTCTTCTTCGGTCGTTCCTCTCACTCAGTAGTTCTACGCTCGTGACGCGAGTGACGCTCCGACTCCTATGAGAGGAAGAACGGAGAAGCCACTCTGAATATTCATTCGTGATTCTAGACTGGCAGCGAATACTTAGCCTGTCAAACATAGAGCAAAAAGGATGGGAGGAGATTTTAAAAATAAAAGAAGGACCATGAGAGGACGAGAATGAGTCGGAAGGCTGGTGCCACGTAGGTTCCCTGTCATTTCTCGCTCATAAAAAGTAACTTCATCTTCGCGTTTTAACGTCGTGTGTCGAATTGGTAGACAACGCCGTTGAAATTTGTCAGTTGCTGACATCGGGCAAGGACATACCTATTGAATCGCGTCGGTAAATTCCACCTACAATTCAATGTAAGTTTTCCGTCTCTATGGAACACCAATAGTGTGGTAATAAAAATGATCACATTACAAATTAAAACAGAATAGATTTGTCTAGTGGTCACTCGGACCCCATTATAAAATATCGGTTCTTGTATTACTCTCGTTTTGGAGTGGGGCGAAGGCCCACTCGGTGTAATTATTTTTCTGAATTGTAATGCTATTCGTGAATTTCCTTACTCAATTATATCAATATCTAAGTCTAAAATCTCGATTTTCTCCTAACCTCACCTCCCCATGCGTTGTCCCTTACTCCGCCACTCTGCTGGAGCTATCGGGTAAATAAACCGCCACTCATTCTGAATAAGTGAGATGAATTAAAATATCTTTTGGTACTTTTAACTTAGAAAAACTATCTGGCGCCCTTCAGGCAACTATTGGACTCATTGTGACTCATTTTGACGTAAATATATCCTGCTAATTACTTAAGCATTGTTGAATCTTGAAGATTATTATGACCACTAAGATATTTTCTGATCCTTTAATTTCAATAAATAAATGCACTTATATGAATATTGTTACACGCAAAAAGTTTCTTTTCGTATTTAAAGATTGGAGTAATGGCAGGAAACAGCTTTTGCCGGATCTTGTTTCATACAAAATGATTTTTTCATCTATTCTAACCTTCAATCTCTATTGGTAAATGTCACGAATGTGACCGAGCCGTAGCCTAAATGTGACAGTTTTTGAGGTTAGGAATTCAGGATTGAAGTTTGAAGCTCAGTCAACTTTTTAGAAGAAATTGAAAAGACGTAGGTCATCGTGAGAAAAGAGTTTTCAATTTTCTGTACTTTTTTATCAATAAATATTTTCATTTTCAAACCATATTTTGCTGAATTCATTGCCCTCTTAAAAAGAAATTTTTTTATTTAGAAAATAAGGGGGGAAAGTTTACAGGAGGCTGGGAACTTTACAGAAAGTTTTTTTTAGATTGAACAAAATATAATATACATAAAGGATACGTTCTTTTTATTAATCTGTGTAATTACTTCCTGTATTAAATTAGATACTTTGTACATAAATAATTTACTTACTTACGTTAAATTGAATAGCTTGTACATTGTTTCTAAAAAAATTCAAATTATTTGGTTCCTAATTAAATCACATTTTCGTTAACTAATTACATTATAAATATTTGTTTGAACAAGCGAATAACGTATGAAATTTCAAAATGAGTCTTAAAAATTTTCAAATTACTTGGTCTCTAATTAAATCACATTTTTAATATCTATTAAATAACATTTTTTGGAACCCTTGAGGGTACGAGCAGCTGCTTTTTTATTCTGATGATTTTCGTACTGACTTTGTAGTCCTATCCTCTCGGTCGAGCTCGCAGTTTTATAAACGTTAAACAAATCGCATTGACCACTCTTGGGCTTAAAGAAATCGAGATTGAACTCTCGATTGAAAATCTCACGATAAGCTCTTTCTGAAGCAATGAGTTCTTGTTCTTCCTGCTTACCTTCGATTACTTGTTGCACCTTTTTCTCGTTCATCCATGCGACATACAGTCTATGCATGTGACGCAGAGATAGGCCTTGCTCCAAGTACTTCCTCTGACTTTTCTCCCTCGTGTAGTGTGATTCGACTAGAGAAAAAAGGTTGATATGTTGTCTGAAGCTCTGCTTGCATTTAGCATACGTATTGTTATTTCTTTTTGAATGAGCTCCTCTCTTATCAGGAGAAAGGCACGTAGAGTAGACTTAACGTATTTCTCAGTCGCCGTGCGTACGTAATTGGAAGAAATGTCCAGAGTTGGAAGAAACATCGTCCGGCACACCTTCACTTCCTCGCCATCTATCAGAAAGAAGAAGTTTTGAGTCTAACTAACTCGTGAAGCCTCTCCTGCGTCTGTCGTTCGCTTTCTCGGTGTGTACACTTTTGTGTGTTTTTTGACAAAATGCTACTGGTGCATGTGATTCTCTAGGTTCCAAAATCTTTGAAATATGTCCAGGCGCGCTTCTTTACTGACACTTTGGTGGCAACGGAATCTACAATCATCAGGGCAACCATCACCCATCTTCTTAGCCGGAATCACCCTTTTTTTACCAGTCACGTTTTCCTGGCCAGTATTGACTGCAGTTTTTGATATGTTACACTTCCATGTCGAAGGCTTGCAGATTATTTTTCTAGTCAAAACTTTCGCAGGTGTAGATTGATTTTGAACCAAGTAAGTTGCAACAGGTTCTTCAATATCAAGATAATTTTCATTTTCGTTCAAGTTATTCATCTCTAAATTTAAAGGTGCCGTCTTCGTTGAATTTGTGTAGCCGATGCTACAATTGTCTGGCTGAAGCTTACTGAAGTTCCCGTTTTCCTTTAGAACAAGGTTTCCCTCTATATCGACCAGAAAGGAAACTGAAAATAAAATGTTATTATTAGGCTTTCAAAACAATTTTTCAGTGATCAGAGACTTGGGGTCCGTTTTACGAACAAAGTCGTGAATTTACTTGTCCATGATGATCACTTTTTACTGTTAATTCATATCAGAAGCGGTGGAGCCTTTTTTCAGAGTGGGGAAGGGGCAGACTTATAATATTGAATGGTAAAATTCGGACATAGTATAATTATATTATAGTATGTAAAAATTGAACATAAATAATAAATAATCAATTAATAATAAATAATAAATACAGGTATAAAATTCATATTGCAAAGATTTCAAAGATTGCACAAAGATTTCAATTATTACACGAAGATTTCACAGATTTCGAAAAGATTTCGGATAGATTTAAAAGATTTCACAACGATTTGACAAAGATTGCAATAATTTTTCAAAGATTTCATAAAGATTTCAAGTATTTCGCAAAGATTTTGGATAGATTTAAAAGATTTAAAAAGGACTTCTATTATTTCACAAAAATTTGAGATAAATTTCAAAGACTGAACAAAGATTTCAATGATTTCACAAACATTTCAAAGATTCCGGATAGATTGAAAAGACTTCACAAAGAATTTAATAATTTCTCAAAGATTTCAATAATTTCACAAATTTTACCGAATATTTCAAATATTTCGCGAAAATTTGTAAAGAATTCACAAAGATTTCACAAAGGTTTTATTCATTTCCCAAAGATTTAGAAGATTTCACAAATATTTCGAATATTTCGCGAAGATTTCAGATAGACTTAAAATACTTCATAAAGACTTCTATTATTTCACAAAGATTTCAGATAAATTTTAAAGATTGAACAAATATTTCAATGATTTCCTAATGATTTCACAAAGATTTCGCAAAGATTGTCAAAGAATTCAAAAAGATTTAAATGATTTCTGAAAGATTTCACAAAGATTTAAATAATTTCACAAATATTACCAAATATTTCGCAAAATATTCTGATAAAGGCAGCAATAGGTGACTTTAGACGGGCACTCGAAAAGTGGTGTTTTAGTCGACGAACGTGAGAGTGGTTGTTTTTGACGTGCACCCCAAGAGTGGTGTTTTTAACATGCAGGTATCGATATGCAATATGCATATTAACATACATACATCGTACACAACAAGCAAATACAAAACCTCCTTTTTTTAACTCGGGTTCTTTCTTCGAAAATCATTTCAGTGAAATTTAATTTATTATTGGTTCGCTCAATTTGAACAGTTGATAATAAGTTTGAAAATTCGGAAAAACTCCAAACATTTATTCATCAGTTATAAGTGATATTTTATACATTATGAACAATTCTTGTTGAAAAAAAAACCCACAAAAAATCATAATTAGCGCCAAAAACGCGTGAAGCCAAATTTATCACTTATGAGTTTTTTTTTGAAATCCTATAAAATAGACTTATGGGTGTGATATTAAAAATATGAGTTTATATTTGTATTCTATGGCTAATTGTGAAGAGAATTGTACAGTTTAAGCCCGATTTCTTTAATATTGACGATTCTGTATGAAATTTACAAAACCGACCTTTTTGCTAATGAGAAATACGTCTCAAACTTGACGGGGCTCGCGAAACCTCTAAATACCATTTTTTTCATAACTGTTCGAAGTCAGGCAGAATAATTTTCTGCAAACGTCTAATGTTTTTCAAAAATGTCCTGAAAATGTCTTCAAGACCTTGGATGTCTTATTATTGTTTACGATTATCATTTGAGCTGACTTATGACGTTTTTGAAACGATGATGGCCCGAGCTGAAACAAATTCACTGTTCAGTGGTGTTTCAAGTTGCTGCTTTTAAATTTGAAATCTAGATTAACAACCAAAAAAACTTCATAAACTCAATATTCCCTGTAATAATAATAATAATAATAATAATACTTTTTATTAGCCATTGAAACTATGAATTTGTTTATCTATTTTCAAATCTTTTGGTAAAATATTCGAGCCACTATTTTGTTTAAAAAAAAGTTAGGTTTCAAATTTTAATTAAACTGTCTGAAAAACCCATTGTTGATTATTTTACGCTGGAATTTGCACAGATTTCCTTTGGAGACAAAAATGAGTGCGTGGTTTCACAAACGATATATTTGC
>CAKNYM010049758.1:97285-108343 GCA_932195095.1 Andricus curvator
GTCAAGATCAAAATAAAGGTCACCATTGAATTCCTTGTTGAAAGTTCCTTCAAGAATGACCTTGACCGCCCTGAAAAATATCTTACCTTTGGAAATATTTAGGCGTCCCGGGACTTTTTTGACACCCGGTATAATAATATTATAATAATATATTATTATATAATATTATATTATTTATATACACCCACATCTTGGGTGTGGTGAGCCCACACTTGTAGTTATTTATAACTACAAGAACTATCCACCTAGAAACACTACCCGAATCGGGTAGTGTCACGCCTACCCTGAAAGGGAAATGGCTTAATGGTATACATAGTATATATATTATTATATTATATAATACATTATATATAATAATAGCTCGTAGATGTATAATTTTCATTATTCATCTCTGACGTCACTTCTCAGTCCCAAGGGAGTAAAAAGTAGCTTTTATTCCCTCGGGAGTGAAAAGTAGAGCTTTAGACCCGCTTGAAAGAGATACAAGGACCCTAAGTGGCACTTTTTCGGTTGAGTGTGAAAATTGCAATACGAATGGGAGTCGAAGCGTAGCCAAGAGAAAGAACGAGAACTGCAATTCATACGAGGTAAAGTGCCACTTAGGGGCCGAGGGTCACACACTATTTTTTATCAGACCAGTCATAAGTGCAAATAGCTTGCATAGAGTCCTAATCTAAAAACGCGAGAGGAAATCCGATCCAAACAAATTCAATTCAGTTCAGTCCAATTCTATTCAATTGCATTAATTATATTCGCTACCGTTCAATTCCATTTAATTCAAAAAAAATCTATTCAATTCCACTCAATTAAAAAAAATTCTATTCAATTCTATTAAATTCCATTCAATTCAATTAATTTCGATTCATTTCCAATCACTTCAATTCCCTTCAATTCCTGACACGAAGGACGAGTACTGCAATTGTTCACACTAAGCAATCCCGAGTGAAAAAAGTTTGCATGTCTCACGCATGGCAATAAACTTGGAAACATCTGGCTAAAACATGGGTCACGGCTGAATGGTAGCATGGCTAAAGCCTTGCTCTTGTCCGTCTCCCATGCCTAGGACACGTTAAACACAAATGAATATTCTTAAGAACATACAAGTGTTAAAGAACATTAGCCCGTGTTGAGAATTCCAATAGCCGACACATCTCTAAATCGTAACTCCAATACCCGGGTGCACCGGAACGTGCACCAGGTCGTTCAAGACGTCATCCACGAGAACTTTATAAAAATTTAAATTGTGCCAACATCCAAAATAACTACCAATGGTCAGTCGACGATCCGGGTGCACCGGATCGCACATGAGGTAGTTTAGCACGTATTCTACGAGAACTTTTTTAAAATTTAAATTGTGCACAACATCCAAAATAACTAACAGTGGTAAGTCGACGATCCGGCTGTAACGGTTCGCGCACCAGGTAGTTTAGCACATATTCTACGAGAACTTTTTTGAAATTAAAATTGTGCCAACATCCAAAATAACTAACAGTGGTGAGCCGACGCTCCGAGTGCATCGGGTCGCGCACCAGGTCGTTTAGCACGTATTCTACGAGACCTTTTTTAAAATTTAAATTGTGCCAACATCCAAAATAACTAACAGTGGTGAGCCGACGATTCGAGTGCATCGGGTTGCTCACCAGGTCGTTTAGCACGTATTCTACGAGAACTTTTCCAAAATTCAAGTTGTGTCAATAGCCAGAATAACTACCAATATTGAGTAGACGATCAGTATGCACCAGATCGCGCACCAGGTAGTTTAGAACGTATTCTACAAGAACTTTTTTTTAATTTAAATTGTACCAACATTCAAAATAACTAACAGTAGTGAGCTGACGCTCTGGGTGTACCGGGGCGCACCCTGGTAGATTAGCACGTATTCTACGAGAACTTTTTTCAAATTTAAATTGTGTCAATAGCCAGAAAAACTACCAATGGTGATTCGACGATCAGTATGCACCAGATCACGCACCAAGTAGTTAGCATGTATTCTACAAGAACTTTTCAAAAATTTGAATTGTTCCAACAGCCAACACAAACACCAATGGTCATTCGACGATCCGGGTGCACCGTGTCGCGCACCAGGTCGTTAAGCACGTATTCTACAAGAACTTTTTTAAAATTTAAATTGTGTCAATAGCCAGAATAACTAACAATGGTGAGTCGACGATCCGGGTGCACCAGGTCGCGCACAAGGTAGTTTAGCACGTATTCTACGAGACCTTTCTCAAAATTTCAATTATGCCAACATCCAAAATGACTAACAGTGGTGAGCTGACGATCCGACTGCACCGGGTCGCGCACCAGGTATTTTAGCACGTATTCTACAAGACCTTCTTTAAAATTTTAATTGTGCCAACATCCAAAATAACTAACAGTGGTGAGCCGATGATCTGGGTGTACCGGGGCGCACCAGGTAGTTTAGCACGTATTCTACAAGAACTTTTTTCAAATTTAAATTGTTTCAATAGCCAGAAAAACTACCAATGGTGAGTCGACGACCAGTATGCACCAGATCGCGCACCAGATAGTTTAGCATGTATTCTACAAGAAATTTTAAAAAATTTAAATCGTTTCAACAACAAAAATATCTACCAATGGTCGGTCGACGATCCGGGTGCACCGGATCGCGAATCAGGTAGTTTAGCACCCGGATCGTCGACTGACCACTGTTAGTTATTTTGGATGTTGGCACAAAATTAAATTCCAAGAAACTTCTCGTAGAATACGTGCTATACTACCTGATGCGCGATCCAGTGCACCCAGATCGGCGACTCACCATTGTTAGTTATTTTGGATGTTGGCACAATTTAAATTTTAAAAAAGTTCTTGTAGAATACGTGCTAAACTACATCATGCGCAATCCGGTGCACCCGGATCGGCGACTCACCACTGTTGGTTATTTTGGATGTTGGCACAATTCAAATTTCAAAAAAGTTCTCGTAGAATACGTGATATGCTACCTGGTACTCGAACCGGTGCACCCGGTTCGGAGACTCACCACTGTTAGTTATTTTGGATGCAGGCACAATTTAAATTTTAAAAAAGTGCTCGTAGAATACGTGCACTACCTGATGCGCGATCTGGTGCACCCGGATCGGCGACTCACCACTTTTAGTTCTTTTGGATGTTGGCACAATTTAAATTTTAAAAAAGTTTTCGTAGAAGACGCGCTCAATTACGTAGTGCGCGACCCGGTGCACCCGGATCATCGACTCACCACTGTTAGTTATTTTGGATGTTGGCACAATTTAAATTTTAAAAAAGTTCTTGTAGAATACGTGCTAAACTACCTCATGCGCAATCCGGTGCACCCGGATCGGCGACTCACCACTGTTAGTTATTTTGGATGTTGACACAATTTAAATTTTAAAAAAGTTCTCGTAGAAAACGTGCTAAACTACCTCATGCGCAATCCGGTGCACCCGGATCGGCGTCTCACCACTATTAGTTATTTTGGAAGTTGGCACAATTTAAATTTTTGAAAAGTTCTCGTGGATGACGTCTTGAACGACCTGGTGCACGTTCCGGTGCACCCGCGTAGTGGATTTACCATTTAGAGATGTGTCGGTTATTGGCATTTTCAACGCGGGCTAATGTTCTCTAACACTTGGATGTTCTTAAGAATATTCATTTGTGTTTCGCGTGTCCTGAGCATGGGAGATTGGCAAGAGGAAGGCTTTAGCGATGCTACCATACTGCCGTGACCCATGCTTTAGCCAGATATTTCCAAGTTTATTACCATGCGTTAGCCATACAAACTTTTTTCCCGCGAGAAGTGCCACTTAGGGGCGTCTACAAACCAAAGTTAGGGTCACTGCACTCATCGTACCATCAAGTGCGGATGCAAATGTCCGTCAGCCAATCAGATCACAGTGTCATTTACTTTATGGTGCGCTGTATCCTAATTAAAACTTGTACGGCCTAGGCTAAGGAGTGCTAGTTTAGGTGTCGTTCACAGTATCTAAAATCGCACTAATGATGGCGGTGTGATAAAAATGTAAAGATTTTTCCGACTTTTCGATATACTTTTTCCCATCAAGTACCACTAAGCTCGCCCCCCTTCTTCCAATGTGTTACGTAATTAATATAATAATATGACCTAAGATTCTTGCCAATGAATTTTCTCTTCTATTTCTGAATATGTTTATCATAAAATATATTGAGTATCATATAGAAAGTATATCAACATATGCTCGTTGTTTGAAGACAGTTGCCAGCACAGCAGATTTATGTTGATTTAACGTTATCTTTGCTGACGCTACATTTACACGAACTGAACACTTTTGAAACTTCGATCGGAAAGGAACAAAAATTCAATGAAAAATTTTAAAATTAGGAATTATATACTGAAGAATTTTAATTTCAGTGACTTTCAAATTAAGTAGCTTAAAATTTCAAGTGTTAGAAATTTGTGATTATTTATGCCTTAGGAAAAAAACAATTTGAGATTTCGGAAATTTAGAGATCAAGCAATCAAAAAATTACACATTTTGATGCCTAAAAACGTAAAACTTTAAAATTTGACCAATCGTAAGTCAACGCGCTTTTGAGTCTAACATATGTTAATTTAAAGGGGTTCTTTATTTGTGTATTTTTAACTTCAGCTTAATATTCTAAAATTTTTAATTCTTGAAATATATTTAATATTTCATATGTACAGTGAGATTTGTATTATATTGAGTACACTTACCACCAAATTTTAGAAAAATCCCGAGGAGAAGAAGCAGAGTATCGATAAGGTTCTTCATATTATCAAGTAGATTTTATAAACGAAACCTGCGGAATTTGAAACATGTTGACTGCTATATATACTTTTCACTATCAGTAAATATTACCCAGGAAACCTATGGAATTACGGAAATTTTCAATGCGTGGAGACTACGTGGAAGAAGCATGATTATAGCTTTTGAGCCGGAACAAACATTTAGAACCACGAATGTCATTGCATAGACCATATACACAGTCATTCTAATAATAGAATAGCTACATGGTTCCATATCTCAAGATTTTGAAATTTTAATAGTACAAGGTATCACCAAACTTTCAGATGTTTTTTTCCTTGAAAATATTCTTAAAGCTTTAACAATTTTATCAATTGAGTAATTCATAAACTTTATATTTCTTTTATGAGAATTACAATTGAAAACCCAGATATTTCATCATAAAAAATTGTCTTTTGATCAACTGCATGAAAAGCATCCTTTGGGGGATTATCATGAAAACAGTTAACTTTAAAAGAAAAAGGACACTTTTTGAGAATATTGTTTATTTCCAACAAAAAGGTTGATTGCTAACGAAAGAGTGAAATCCTCTAACAAACCTGTTAAATTTTTACCCCAAAAGGACGAATTCTCAACAAAAAAGTTTAACTTTCGTAAAAAAAGACTTTTTCACACAATTTTTCAATTTCCTACAGAAAGATTATTTTTATATTCAAATAATTGAATTGTTAACCAAAAACATAAATTTGTAACCGGAGAGATATATTTTCCGGCCACATGACAAAGGGGTTGGGGGAAGGGATGCCGAAATCAAAAGTTATTGGGTGAAAGCTATTCCTTGAACATTTCTTAAGAGGTGACCTAACTTTAATTTACAGAATGTTGATGGACAGTACTTCCTTTTTTCCATTTTTTCGAAAACCGAAATTTTCCTATTTGAAACCCCATGTTAATTTCAACAGCCCAGGCCACGGGTTAATGTTGACCGATTTGAAAAAAAGTTGAGAACTTCTTTTTCCAAAAACGAACAAATTAGGGGGTATTGGCCACCAAAATTCGAATTTTAAACCATTCTAATTGCACTTACATTTTAAACCTTCGCTACTGGCATATTGTACAATGCAATTAATATATTGAAATTCAAAAATGTAATGTTTGAAAAAACTTTTTATTCGTCTGAGCTTCATCAATGTACTGAGCTCTTTTTTTTAACCTTGATTTGTCTTGATATCTCTCTTCAAGCCGGAGATAATTTTTTCTTGCATTAAAAATTCTGGTCACCACAATTTTTAATATTTTTTAATTTTCAAAGTTGGACTGACTTGTCATATACCTGTTAAGACAGTTTATTTCTTCATTATTTGGGCGAATTCCAACCAAAAAGATTGAATGTCCACCAAAAAAATATTTTCGACGAAAAATAGAGTAGTTTCATTTTTATTAAAAAAAAATAATTTTCATTAAAAAAAAAAATAATTTTCCACCACATACTTTAATTTTTAATGGAATTTGCTACCAAAAAGGTGAATTTTTCACTGATGATTTATTTTCAATCAAACATGAAATAGTTAAATTTACAGTTAAAATAGTTGATTTCCAATAAAAAAAATTTCAAAGCAAAGAAATGAAATTTCAATCGAAAAGATTAATTTTCTACCAAAATGAAGTAATTATTGAAAAAATACATGAATTTAGAAAAAAAAAAAATTTATTTTGAATGGAACTTTCAACCCAGATGGTGAATTTTCCAACAATGAGAGAAAGTTAGAAAAATATTAGATAATAGATAAATATTAGATAAAATATTAGATAAAAATATTATAAGTTAGAGAAATATGTTTTTAAGCTAACAAAATAAATTTTCAATGAAATAGTTAAATTCAAAACCAAACAAATGAATTTTCTCCCAAAACGATCAAATTTCTATGAGCCAATACAATTCAGTTAAATTTGTAGTTAAAAAAATTAATTTTCAGTAAAAAAAATAATAATAACAAAGAAATTAATTTTGAACCAGAAAGATTAATTTTTTATCATAAAAGAATAATTTGTAACAAAACACATGAATTTTCAATAAAATACTTTAATTTATTAATGAAAATTTCAACCAGAAGCTTACTTTTTCACCAATCAAAGAAAAATTTTCAAAAATGGATGAATTTTCACCTAAAAAAGAAAAATTTTCAACAAAAAGTGGAATAGTTATCTTTTCACTTAGAGAAATAAGTTTTGAAACAAATAAAATAAATTGATAATGATATATTTAAATTTTCACACAAAAAAGTTAATTTTCTACCAAAAAGATTGAATGTCTATCCAAGAAAAATTAAATGAAAAATGTAGTTGAATTTTTATTTCAAAAAGTAATGTTCAGTAAAAAAAACTCATTTTCGACGAAAGAAATTAATTTTCAACCAAAAAGGTGAATTAGTCACCAAGAAGATTACTGTTCTACCCAGAAAGACAAACTTTCAACAAAATACAGAAAATTTCAAACAAATAGTTGAATTTGCAACTAAAGAAGATTGATCTTCAACCAAACATGAAACAGTTCTATTTTCAGTTGAAAAAATTAATTTTTAATAAGAAATAATAATTTTCAAGCCAAAGCAATGAATTTTGAACTGAAAAAATTAATTTTCACCCAAAAGAGATTAATTTTTGAAAAATACAAGAAATTTCAACCAAAAAGGTGAATTAGTCATCTAGAAGAGTATTTTTGTACCACGAAAGACGGAGTTTCAACAAAATACAGAAACTTTCAACTAAATAGTTGAATCTTTAACTGAAGAAGATACTTTTTCAACCAAGCATAGAATAGTTAAATTTTTAGTTAAAATGATTATCAAGAAGAAATATTGACAAAAAGTTAAATTTTGAACCAAAAAAAAGAAAGACTTTTTAGCTAAAATGATGAATCATCAACCGAAAAAATTAATTTCCAACAAAAATGTTACTGCGTCCTAAGGGTCGGTTTTTCAAAATTTTTGAGACCACTTTTTTTCTGAATTCAAAAATTCTATGTACAAATATTCTTAGTACTCAGAAGGACAAACAATTTATCCTCATAACTTTTTTTGATAAAACAAAAATTACTGGAGTTATAGCATTTACAAAATTCCAAAAAACAAACGAAAATGAATATTTTAAGCCAAACAACGGACGATATGAAAAAAAGTCAGAAAAAGAAAAATATTTCTTTTCGAACACCCTACAATATTGTTATAAGACTTTTTTTAATTTTCTTGAAAAATCGAAAATTCAAATTTTTATTGCACAAAAAGTAATAAAAAATCAAAAATTCCATTTTGCGGTCAAAATATACAAGATTCGAAAAAAGATGAGATCATAAAAATTGTGCACTCTAAAACGATCTACCAATTTGTTATGAATCACTTTTTGATGGGACGCATAGTTTTTGTTTCATTTGTAAAAAACTGATTTAAGAATAAAAGAAATTAAATTTTTGGACAAACAACACAAACCACGAAAAAATGAATGAACAAAAGTTGTTCACTCAGAAAAGAGCTACACCTTTTTTATTAATCATTTCTTGATAAGATGCGTAATTTGTGTTTCAATCGTGAAAAATAACATTAAGAATACAAAAAATTGTGGAAAAACGACGCAAGGTATGAAAAAAGATAAATAGACAAAAGTTGTTCCACCAAACAAGATCTACAAATTCGTTATAAACTTTTGTTATAAAAATACATTTAAAATAAAAAAATTAACTAAGATTAATAGAATGGAACGATTTTGTTGTATTCTTAAGTTGAAATAATAAGGAAGTCATGTATTGTGAAACTGTGAACGTGACGTAGCCTGCCTCAATTCAAAGACATTGCGTTCTCATTGTTTGAACAAAGTTAAGATTTATTCAGGGTCTTCATTTATTGAGGGTCTTCATACACTACTTTCAAACAGAGTTCTGTTCTTGATTTAAAAAATGTTTTCCTGTTGCATACTTTTATTATTTTTCATAGGAAATTGCAATTATTTCGCAAACTTTCTGAAAATCATTTGCCCTAAATAAGCATCAACTTGAATAGGCATAAACTTGAGTGCCGAAAGAAGGTTATTTTAATTGTATATATTTTTTCATTGTGCAAAAGATACTTTTTAAAATGTGTTTAAATTTACTTTGAAATTTAATTTTTCAAAACAAAAGATTATTTTAAATGTTCCCAGAAAATTTTAAAAGTTGTTTATTTTCTTGAACACTTTTAAAAATTCTTATAACGCTTTCAGTTTTGTATTCGGTACCTCCAAATATTTAGATTTTGTTTAAAATTGTTTTCCTTATATCAATCGTTAATATAATTAGCAGAAAAATATCTTGATTGAATATCAGTATCGAATGATTTGAAATTTCTAATATAAAATCAAATGATAATTCATTATATATAACTAAATAAAACATTTATCTGATTTTAATAAGTTTCATTCGCAGGGCTTCAAAATTAGACAGTGCTTCAAAATAAAATATTCAAAGTTGCAGCTTAAAATTTTTGTTCCTTTAAAATTCCAAGCCATCCAAAATTGAATATTTTTTTTTTAGAGGCGGTTAGTATTTAGAATAATTATCTGTTGAACAATTAAGAAACAAATGAAAATTATTCATACAGGAAAAAGTAAATTTCGAAATGTGAAAAGAGAGATATATGCAATTATGTAGCTCATAAGGATCTTGAAAATTAGTATTATTTGATTCTTTTTAGAACTTTCGAGTGAAGAATAAATGAAAAAGATGATATTTTAATTAACTTTATAAGTTATATTACTATTATTATTTATTAGCATAAAATATTCTGTTGTATGAAGAAAGGTCGTGGTCTTTAATTAAAAATATCGAACCTGATATAAGTTTATATAAAACCTTCCTCTAAACAAGAATACTCATTTAAAAAAGTTTCATGAGAATCGGTTCAGTGGTTCACCAGAAACGCGCGATAATACTTATATATATACATACATACATACATACATACATACATATATACATTCTTACATACATGCATATACGGGTGTCCAAAAAGTAACGAAAGACCTAAATAATTTTCCAGGTAAAACATTCCTTCAAGGTTATTTCAAAGTCATCTTTGTTTTTTCAAGTGGAAACCCTATTTTACGTCCAAACATGTACTCAGTTCATGGGTCTAGGGTGACCTTGAACTTTCATTTTTGTAACTAAATTTTTTTTGACCTTGAAGGACAATTTCAAGGTGAAATTTAAGGTCACCACTGGATTCCTCGTTACAAGTTACTCCAAGAATGACCTCGACCTTTTTCGTAAACACCTGAGACGAAGCAGTACAGATTGGACCCGACCCATACCTGGGTCAAGCCTAAAAACCTTCAGCTGAAGTTCAAGGTCATCCTTGAACCATGACCTGATTACATGTTTGGACGCAAAATTTCCCGCTCTTTCGATTGCTGTTGTCAAATCTTTATAAAAAATCCTACAATCAGAAAGATTTTTTTCCAACTATCTGAAAAGGGGAGAAAAAAAGTATTTAAGTCGTTTTTGGAACATATATCTTGCTTTTTCATTCATAATCAAACCGACCCCTTGACTACCATGTGATTCCCTATCTACTCCTGACCATATTTCAAAACCTCAATCAAAGTTTCAGTCCATTCCGAGGCTACTTTATTGTTTGTATTATTCATGTTCACCAAAACTTCTGTTACGGAGGGAGGGGGGGGGGCGAGGACAAGGAATGGAAACCGAGAGAGTCGCAATTGGTTGATGTTTATACTGAGAAGGTCACCAGCCTTCAGCAGCGTTGTATTAGATAGGAGTTCATATGTTTCCATCTGCGCATTCTCGGCCCACCTATAAACGAGGAACCAATAACTCTTCTTTTTTTTTTTTAATATATATATATATATATATATATATATATATATATTCATTTCGTCTATTTGGAACATAGTTCTTGAAATATAAATGTAATAGTCGAATTTTTTCACAGAAATTATTTTAGTAAACAAAGATCAAAACGCATTCTGAAATAAAAGTCAGATTTTCAGTCAGAATAAATTGTTTGAATTATTATTATATTTTATTGTTTCAATCGTTAGAAATAGTATTAAGAACATAAAAACAATGAAATATTGTGAAAAAACACACCCGTGATGAAAAATAAAGTAAATAAGCAAAGTTTTGATGAGAATGTGCCCGCTTATCGGGCCGATTTTTTCACTGTTAATGTTATTTTTTACGAATAAAACAAAAACTACACATCCTATCAAAAAGTGACCCATGAGAAATGTGTAGATCATTTTTGAATGCACAATTTTAGTCCATTCATGATTTGTCGTATCTTGC
>CAKNYM010049758.1:108353-150642 GCA_932195095.1 Andricus curvator
CATTTTTCACATAAAACCAATACTTTCTCATTATGATGAGAATGTAAAAACAAAGTTGACCTTGCAATAACCTTGAAGGTCTAGCGCAAGGTCAAATTCAAGGTCACCACTGGATTCCTCGTTAAAAGGTACTTCAAGAATGATTATGATCTTTATGAAAAATATTTTACCTAGAAAATTATTTAGGTGTTCCGTTACTTTTTGGACACCCAATACTTCCATACATCGTATATAACAGACAAATACAGAATCTCCTTTTTTAATTCGGGTTTTTTTATAGTAATTTAGTCGACTCAAGCTTTCAATAAATTAAGTATTTCTTTAATATTTTTGCAATTTTCTTTAATCCGATTTTTTTTATTAATAAAGTCGACCTGGAGGTCACACTATTGAAACAATTTGTACAAAATTTTCAATATAATCCCGTTAGATGAATGTGTAGGACTAATTTTTTTTTATATGCATTAATTAATACCTTACACTAATTAAAAAATGGTTATGAAGAGGAAAATGATAGAATAAGCTGCAACTTTTTGTCATTATTCTAAGAGAATGTTGAAGTGCATAATAATAAATTGTTTAAAAAATTTACATTAACATATAATTATCAGTATTAGGTAGTATGCAATGCATTATAAACAATTTGCATTGAAAAAACTACAAAAAACTAGAAAAAATCATAATTAACACCAAAAACTCGCAAGCCAAATTTGTCACTTATGGGGTTTTATGTAACCCTATGAAACAGAATTATGAAGGTCATATTTAAAAAATAAGTTTGGATTTGTATTCTATAGCTAATTGTGAAGAGAAATGTTTAACTTAAGACCGGTTCACCTAACGTTGACGATTCTTTATAACAAAAACTTCTTTTTTGCTTATGAGAAACACATCTTAACACAGAAAAAACAAGGGTTTCTATTAGAACCAATTTTTTTTCTCAAAAGAGCTGCAAAAGAAAAGGAACCTTTCTTGCTGAAAAGGAACCCAAAATGATAAATGATTCAGGATGCTCATTTTACTTTGTAATTCGGACTAAATTTATATTGCATTGGGAAAAAAGCAATAAAGACAGTTTTTTTTAGGAAGTTAGGTATTTATGTCATGCGGTTTAATTTGTTTTTAAAATGAGTACAAAAATATTTGTTACTATTTATGATTATTCATAGTATTTATTGATTTCAAATAGGCCCGCGCTTCTTGGCACATGCGCAGTTGAAAATATGAATAGCCATCTATCGGATATCAACGAACTAGAAAGGAACCTTCAAAAAGAGTTCTATCGGAGTCATAGTTCTAAATGATACCAACTCTTACTTGAGCCGCAACTCTACTTTTTTTAACCTAAAATTTAAACATTGCACCCACTATATTCTTCAAAAAAAATTAGATTCAAAATTTAGGCTTAACTGTACGAAAAACCCACGAACAGTAAATTGTATTCATATCGGATTATTTTTCATCCTTTTATACGCCTCATTAGAGCCGCCGTTTCGTTTTTGAGAATTTACATTTCGAACTTGAAATCAGCTGCTGAAAAACCTCTGTAAAGTAATTTTTTTTAGATCTAATAATTTTTCGAGTATTTGGGGGCCACATTAGAGCCAAAATTTTTATTTCGAAAATTTTTATTTGAAATTTCAACTCAACTGCCTAAAAAATCCCTGTTCAGTAAATTTAATTCCGATTCGACGATTTTTTCGAGTTTTTGGTCGGCATACTGGAGCCACAATTTTGTAAAATTTGGACTTCAAAGTTTAAGATTAAGGCATTCTAGAGTAACGCAGTCAAAAATTGAATCAAATGTGGTAAATTCATTAGATGAATACTAATAAACAATTTTTTGTCCGACCCCCCTTGAAAACGCGCCATTGCATGCACCTGAGGCAGGCGTAATGTGGCCGCTTCCAGCCCAGTGACGTTCGCACATGCGCACTCCGCCGCCGGGCTAACATGAAACTTTGCGCCCGCTACATAAAACTTTACGCCCGATACACATGCACTACACCATGCAAGTGAGCATATAAAGGAAATTATCTTTATCTTTGAAAAAGATTGTATCGCTGCACCCCACAGTCTCCCTTCCGCAAAGTACGCTATTTCTTTCACTTATAATCGAAAATTGTCAAGTACACCAAACATCCTCTATCTGTTTAACATGATTGTTTTCAAGAAGGGTAGGACAAAAAGTATGGTGTGTATCAAGGGCGTACGGCTATTTTTCCTCGTCAAAATAGCCTTCTTTAAGCCCTCGATACACAATATACTATTTATTCTGATGCGTTGAAAATTGAGCGAATTCAAATAATGTCTTAAATTGAATACTAAGTTATTAATAAGAGCCTTTGAATTTGAATAATATCATGTATCAAGCTTTGCTTACAATTTCAGTTCACACTACCAGCGGAAATTATTGACACACGCCTGCAACCTTCAATAATTTAATTCATCGTAGGGGTGTTCAAAAAAAAATCAAGTGGTAGGAGAGAAATATAGAACCCATTCGTGAACATTTATTTATTTTCGCTGTTTAGCAACCTAACCAATCAAAATGTATATGCATAGGAAGAAAAGCTCCCAAAATTTCACCATGTGTATCTTTGTAGATACAAAATATGATAGTATAAGGAAACTCAACCTGATCGATTGTATCATATAGTTCATGTTCTCGTACATTTCTAGGTAAGAGCGAAATTCCTACTGGTGTGTGATCGTCTATCATGAATATCCCCAGGCTGAAGCGTTTTTTCGCAAAAACAATGAACCACTCGGAATCAGAAGGTTCCATATGTTCCGCATGTCCTCGATCTTGAAAAGATAATAATGACTTGTGAATATAAAAAGAATAAAAATGAATCTCAAAATTCAAAGTTCTTTTTTAAATTAAATGTTTTGTAAAGCACCCAGTAACAGTGATGGGAAGTAACTTTTTTCGGTAAAATAGTGGAATTATAAAAATCGTAATTTTTATAGTTGATTTCGAAATATAGTTCTAAATACTTTTTTATTAGATTTGAACAAATCTTATTGCTTTTGCAAATTTTTTTTTCACTATTCCAATTGTGGCGGCTATTTTTCGAAAAGTTCTTTGGTAGGCCAGAAATTATATTGAACTCGACAAGGGACTGCTTGAACGCAGAAGCTTTCAAAAAATTATTTCTGTTAAAAATAAACAAGGAATACACAGAGCTGACACAGCCTAATTTACTTGAAAAAAGGGACCTATTGAAACCTATTTGAAAAAATACTCAAATCGACTGAATGTAATAATGTGCATCAATAATGTGACTTAGGTCCTTTTTAATTTAAAAGAATTTTATAAACTTCAGAAATCTTTAGGTCATTATCAAGATTTTAAGGTTTCTAAAAAAGTTCTAGGAATTTTCCAGAACTTGAAAAATTGCAAGAGATTTCAAGAGATTTGAAATAATTTAGGGTATTCTGAAGAATTTCAAGGAATTTTCAAGAGAATACACAAATTTCAAAGATAATGATTTTAAGGGATTTCAGAAAATTTCATGCGGTTTTAAACAATTTCATTGAAGTTAAAAAAATTCAGAAGAATATAATGGCTCTGATAAGGTTTTAGGATATTTTAAAAGATTCCTAGGGATTTTAAATGGATTTCAAAAATTTTTATTAGATTTCCGAGGATTTTAATAATTTTATGGGATTTTGGCGGTTCTTAATAAAGTATTTTAATGATTTTTCCCGGATCTCAATATATCAAGGGATTTCAAGAAAATTCAAGGAATATCATCAAATTTCTTTTAAAATTACGGAATTTTATACCAAATATTTTATTGAAATTTAAAAAACTTATTCCTTAGAGTTCATGAATTTTAAAGAATTTCAAAGGTTTGAAAATATTTTCAAATATTCCAAGGTATTTCAAAAGATTTTTAACATTTTTGAAGATTTTCAGGTATTTCAAATCATTCGAAGAAATTTTCGATGGCTTTGAAAAATTTCAATATTTTATAATATTTTAATCAAATTTCAAAGAATTTATTTACGATGATTGAAGGATTTTGAGGGATTTGAAAAGTTTGAAGAGATTTTCAAATATTTCAAGGACTTTCTTAAAATTTGAAAGAATTTTAAAGATTTTCGGATATTCAAAAAAAATATTCATAAAAAGCAAGTTTTTTCATAATTTTTTAAAATACTACTACCCTCAAAATCATTCAATATTTTTTAGGTTTATCGGACTTTACACTATTTTCCAAATACACCATTAGATTTGATGATCTAATTTTATTGATTTGACGACAGATTAAACAGGAAGTAAAAATATTTAAAATGTTTAATAAATTCTTGTTAACAATATATATCTGAGTGTTTTGACAAATGCTTTTGAGAAAATTCGATAATTTCGTTTTATATCATATTCTGTTGGCGATTATTATGACCACACTGGTTCTCTAAAATGCTTGAGTTATTTTAGGTTAGGTTTGGCTTATCGAAAAATGTACCAAAAATGCAAAGCCAATATTGAATAATTGGAAATATGTACTAGTAGTTTAAAAAATTCTCAAAATTCAGTGTTTGATAAGTATTTTCTTACTCGTTTTAATTTTCAATCTGTGTATAGTTGATTTGTTACATTTTCCAAATTTTTCAATTTTCTTGACATGGAGAAAGGAAGTGATGAAAAATTGGCAAAAAATCTCTTTTTTAAATTATGGATGGCCACTTACTTTCTGGAATCGGTGCTCGGACTGACAGAAGTCTTCCCTCTTTGCTCACATATGTAACGATTGAATAACGTCCTTGATTAGTTCTTGCTTCATCAAGACGGATTAGATAATTAGTATTTATATCAATGTTATCAGGACGGTGCATGTCTTTAAAGAAAGCATACACTACTGTTTGTTTATCTTCAGCTAGCCACAAAAAAACTTCGTGCGTCATAAAAGGAGACATCCGATCAGCTGAGCGTACAAACCGCCGACTATGTGCCACTAGCGTGTTCACAGGTGGGTGTCCGGCCCCAGGTGGATTTCCGGCCCCAGGGTGGTGACCCCCGCGCCCACTCCCAGAACCTGAACTTGATCCCGGATAATCAGCAGCATGCAATTCTGTAAAACGAAAACAAACATTCATAACAAAGAACAAATTAAATATCAATCTCAAAATTAAACTCTCAACAATTCTAAACTGAAGCACTTACAATGAAACAATTCGATACGTCCATGTCTTGGCCCCTCATTTTTATCACACATACGCAGAAAACGCCAGATATGTTTAGTAACTAATAGTCTCTGGTACAGCATGTTGCTTATTTAAAATTATTTTGAATTCATTTATACATGTATTCATGTCTGAATTCCTTCCATTACTCGTATTTTGAAATCAATGCCATACTCTCAATCATCTGAATTCCTTAAATTTGAGCGATTTCCTGAATTCTGAGAATTCCGTGAGTTTGAAGGACTATAAAATAATATAAAGGATTCAGAAGAATTCAGGAGCATGAAATAAATTTAGAGATTGCAGAGCATTTAGGAAATTCTCTGAATTCAGGGAATCGAGAGAGTTCAGAATATTGCAGGAATTCAGGGAATTCTGGTAAATTGGGAAGTACAGAAAATTCGAATAGTGTCAGAGAATTCAGAATATTCAAGTATTTTAGAAACTTCATGGAATTCAAACACTTTTTAGTATTTTAGGGAATTCAACGAACATCAGGAATTTCAAGGAAATTAGAGAATTCGAAAACTTAAAAAGTCTAGCGAATTGGAGGAATTCAAAAAGTTCAGGGAATTGAAAGGAATCAGAGATTTTCAAAAATTCAGATAATTCAGAGAATTACAAATATTCATTTGATTTAGGATATTCATGGAACAAAAGGATTTCAAGGATTTCTGAGCATTCTGAAAATTCCAGGAATTCGAGAAATTAAATTAATTAAAGTAATTTAGAGAATGCAGAGAATTGAAGGAATTCCGAGAATTCAAGAAATTCAAAAAATTCAAGGAATTCAGAGAATTCCTTGAATACGTATGTGTAATCAATATCAGGGACCAACTTGTAAACACAGTAGTTTTCAAGAAATATATGTCAAATTAAAACCATCTAAACTGTACGATATCAAATGAAGAATCATTCAAAACTGAATAATGGGATACTGATATAAAAGGAAAGAGGAAAAAAACATGTCTTGTAATTCCTACAACTGCTGGCCTACGCAGCTTCTCAGCAGGCAGGGCGAGAGTCGCAACCGACTCTCTTGGAAGGGCCGCAGTGCGCGAGTACTCAGTCGAGTATATTGTGCAATATTATAAATTTCAATTAGAAAAGATTCAGGTCGCCAGTGCGAGGCAACCCCCGAAACTGTTATTATATGGGACTTGGAGTGTATATTTATCATCAAATAAATTGGGTGGATTATAAACACTATATCAACATATGCTCACAGTTGAAAAAAAAAACGGCTAGCAAAGCATATTTAGGTTGATTCGGCGTTATCTTTGCTGAAGCGTCATTTACATAAATTGAACACTTCATAAATTTCGACAGAAAAGGTAAAAGAATTCGGTGAGAAGTTTCAAAATTAGGAATTAAATACTACACAATTTCAATTTTGGTGAGGTTAAAATTAAGCAACTTGAAATTGTGAGTATAACATATGTCAACATAGAGGGTTTCAATGATTGCGTATTTTGAACTTTATTCTAATATTCTGAAACTTTTAATTTTGGAAATATGTGTTATATTTTACACTTGCATTAAGATTTGTATTGTATTGAGTACACTTACCACCAAATTTTAGAAGAATCACGTTGAGAAGAAGAGTGCTGACGAGGTTCTTCATATTTTTGGGTAGATTTTATAAATGATGACTAAGAAATTTAGAACATATTTACTCCTATATATATACTCATCACTATCGGTGAATATGACAAGCAAAATCTACAGAAACATGAAATTTTCCAATGCGTGGAGACTACGTGGAAGAAGCATGACGATGGCTTTTAAGCCGGCACAAACATTTAGAACTACGAATATCTGTAAATAAACCTTGTACGCCATTCTTCTACTAATAAAATAGCTAGTTTCATATGTCAAGTGAAGATTGTTTTTAGTGAAATCAATCTAGCTTGTAAAATCATAATAATAAAAGGTGTCGTCAAACTTCCAGAATTTTTGTTTACTTTGAAAATGTTCTTGAAGTTTCAACAATTTTGTCAAATTTCATCATGAAAAATTGGCTTTTGATCAAATGCATGAAAATCATCCTTTGGGAGTCATTCATTTCAATATGTTGTAAATATGTATTTCGCTATATGCATATATATATATATATATATATATATATATATATAATATAAAATATATATAATAATATATATTATTCTTATATCGTAACGTCGTATTACCAACATATTTAGTGAATATTTATAATACAAATGACTGTTTGAAAAAATGGGGCGTAACTCTGGGTTACACCTGATTACACCGTTTTACTCTGAATTACCTGCTTGATATCTTGACTTATGGTCGACTAGTAGTCTTGCGCACGCCTATTAATTTTTTTCTATGAAACATAATAAAACAAATACTCATTTCTTCTATGTTATTTATATTTAATTATTCTTACCAAATATCTGCATAAAATAATTAGGAGACATCACAGGATGATGTCAGTAGCCTTCAATAAGAAGCTCCTTTTCATTTGTTTTCTCTGTTATGGAGTACATAATGGATTTCTCATATCTTATTTGTAGGTAAATTCTTCCATCGTTATCATCTGGAAAAAATGTTGAATATAATTATAATTTAATCTATTATAATTGGCTCTTGAATTTGTTTGACACTTAAGTTATTTGTAAATTATATTGCCGTAATAAACTTTGTTATTTTATAAGTTAAAAGAAATGTTATTTCTAAAATAAATTGTGAATTGTTCGTTATAACATGTATATAAGTATATAAATTTCAATTTAATGAAGGTTACGAATAATATTAATTTTTATTATTATATAAGTTGTACAAAATTGAAGAAAATGAATGATACATAGAATAATGACAGTAATTACCAATCTTTAAGTTTTTCAGAAATATTATAACAAATGTTTAAGTTGTCGATTTTCTCGGCAGTTATTGCCTTTACTCTATAGTAATCCATTCGCCACCAATATTTCATTATGCATTGAGAGGTGTCGTGAATTTTTTTCATGAGAAATTCATTTTCTAATTTTTAACATAAACGCTGCAAGTTATTAAGAAAAAGTA
Source organism: Andricus curvator (assembly GCA_932195095.1). NCBI lineage: Eukaryota > Metazoa > Arthropoda > Insecta > Hymenoptera > Cynipidae > Andricus > Andricus curvator. The sequence continues at coordinate 116,592 of CAKNYM010049758.1, forward strand.
AAAATGCATTTTAGTATAACTTTTTCATACCTAAACATTTTTATTGTATCTGTTGTCCTTTATGTAAAAATGAGTGCATTTTTTTATTATAAGAAGAAAATTATCCTGTATATAGAACATTCCAGGCCTTTATAAACATTGAAGTCTCTTTCTTATTAAAACCTAAATTAAAAAGAAAATAATAATAATAATTTTCTTTAACGTATAGCATAATTTACTCTAAAAAAATATTTTCTTCCTAATATGTTTTGCGACTGTACTCGAAGCATTGTTGTCATCTGATAGTTTAATTTTTTTATTAGATTATTCCTCGTTATTATTGTTTAATTGTCGTTTTAAAATGTAGATAATATATTAAATTTGTAAAAATATGAAAGTATTAATTTTAACTGCTCTATTTTTTGTTGAACATTGATCTCTTTGGTTCAGAAATTCAACCATTTATGCAAATAGATCCAAAGCGAAAAAATATAAACTGAAAATTAATCAAATAAAATTTGAACTAACATCACATCCATTGCTCAAAGTACTTAGGTGGAAATTTATGTCATTCGTTAAAAATTCATCCTTTTCGGTAGAAAATTAATATTTTCAGTTGAAAATTCGGGTGCAGTTCCGAATAGCTGAATTCTCCGATTTCTTTGAAACTCCGTATACTTATGTCTGTTGACTCGCTGATTACGAATATGATAGTGAAAATTTTTGACTAGGCAATTTTCATGGTGAAACCATAAAAAACCATAAAAATCATGGTTTTCTCCGTTTATTTAAGCCAATACGCAAAATTTCGTAAAAATGTTCAAACAAAAGTTATATATCTCATCAAGATACACATTTTTTGTTTCAAACCTTTTTTTCTACAAGTGATAGTTTCCGAGAAAATTAGTGATATATCGATTTTCATGGAAAACCCATGAAAATCATGAACTTTTGCGTTTATCTAAGCCAAGACGCACAATATCACCAAGTATTTCAAACAAAAGTTGTAGATCACTTGTCACAGAAATAATGTTGGTCAGAACCTTTCCCCTTTCCAAGGTCTCGTGGGGGGCGCAAAGGCACCCCTGTGTCTGGTTACGGAAATAATGTCGGTCAAACCCCTACTCCTTTCTAACGTCTCGTGGGGGCGGAAACGCACCCCTGTGACTGGTTACAGAAATGATGTTGGTCAAACCCCTACACCTTTCCAACGTCTCCTGGGGAGCGGAAAGACACCCCTGTGACTGGTTACATAAATAATTTCAGTCAAACCCCTACCCCTTTCCAACGTCTCGTGGGGGCGGAAACGCACCCCTGTGACTGGTTACAGAAATGATGTTGGTCAAACCCCTACCCCTTTCCAACGTCTCCTGGGGAGCGGAAAGGCACCCCTGTGACTGGTTACAGAAATGATGTTGGTGTAACCCCTACCGCTTTCCAACGTCTCCGGGGGAGCGAAAAGGCACCCCTGTGACTGGTTACAGAAATAATTTCAGTCAAACCCCTAACCCTTTCCAACGTCTCGCTGGGGCGGGAAGGCACCCCTGTGACTGGTTACAGAACTAATGTTAGTCAAACCCCTACCCTTTTTCAACCTCTCGTGGGGGGAGGCAACCCTGTGATTGATCACAAATATAATGTTGGTCAAACACTTACCCTTTTCGATGTTCACGTGGGGGGGGGGGAATGCATCCCTGTGACTTGTCACAGACATAATGTTGGTCAAACCCCTACCCCTTTCCAATGTCTCGCAGGGGCGGGAAGGCACCCCTGTAATTGATCACAGATATAATGTTGGTCAAACACCTACCTGTACACTCGATCTTGTTTTTGCATCGTATCTCCATTGGTTTCGGCTTGGTACCTAATCACGCTCTTCACCGCGGGAATGTTGGAGTATTTTTAAGAGCATTTTTTTGTTGTATTTTTTATATTTTGTAATTTTTTTTCATGGATCTGATTTTTATTTTTATGATTTTATTATTATATAATATATTTGAATTTATTTTAGTTGAGAATGCTGATTATATTGAGTGGCCAGGGTAACATACCTTAATATTTGCGACTAGTTCCTTAAACGGATCAGCACCTATTTTCTTAAGCCTTCGCCGCCACAAAAATTCACAGAGATGATCTGTAAGATTGCTCTTGTGCACTCCTCCTCGTGAGAGAAATCGTCGCATCCACCGCCAAGATGACTCGATGTTTTGAGTGTGCGCTCCGGTATCGGAATTCACAAACTCCTCGGAATGATTCACAGTTTGGTGGACGAATCCATGGTCTTCGAGATTAATATAACCCTTCCAACAATCGGTGTGGATTTCCGTCCCTTTCGCTACATGCTTCTTTATTAATTCTATTAGAGTAGCCTGATCTCTCTTATTTGCGGGACAGATTTCCAACCGATAGTTGTAGGGATGTCCTCTGTGGATAATTCCGAGGATCCATGAGCCTTCCGCTACACGTCCTCGCTCGTATTTTCGACGGCCGATCTTGCACTCATCTATTTCAACTACTTCACCGACTCCTCCGATGCGACCTTCCTCTTCGAAGTGACTGTCAAGCGTAACCATGCAGATCTCCCTACAAAAAAAGAAGCGGTCTGCAACAGTTTCCCGTGAAATTGACTGACCGTTTATAATGCTGCTTTCCCGGATCGTTTGTTCAAAATTGAAGCCTACAGCGAAACAGTAAGTAATCAGTATACAGGCCGCTGCGGAAATGTGGCACCTCTCAAACCACGTATTTTCCGCAACGGTATTAGTGTGACGATACTTGCCTGTTTTATAACACAAGAAGTGGCCGCAAGTCATTTCAGATTCCAAAAGAGTCATTTTCTTCTTGTGTCTTGAGCAAAATCGTTCAGTTGGAATGAGTTCAATTTGTCGCAACCACTGAAGTGTTTTTTCTCTTTTTTGGAGAATCATACTTAAACTGAAAATATTATATGTTTCATCCATCTTGATTAGGATTCGGGAGAAGAAAACCTCGGAAATAATGAATGCACGAAAGAAACACACGCCGGTAAGTACTATGAGCGCGGACGGTGGAGAAAGTCCTGTCGCTTATTGTACTGAAATCTGTTATATTTCATCAGATGTATCACTAATTTTCTCGGAAACTATCATTTGTAGAAAAAAATGTTTGAAACAAAAAATGTGTATCTTAATGAGATCTATAACTTTTGTTGGAACGATTTTGCGAAATTTTGCGTATTGGCTTAAATAAACGGAAAAACCATGATTTTTATGGTTTTTTTTATGGTTTCACCATGAAAATCGCCTAGTCGCAAATTTTCACTATTATATTCATAATCAGCGCGTCAAAACACATAACTATACGTAGTTTAAAGGAAATCAAAGAATTCAGCTATTCGGAACTTTATCCGAAAATTCACATATTTGGTTAGAATGTATGATACATATTTTATTCGAAATTCTTCTTCTCTGCTAGAAAATTAATCTTCTTGTTTAAAAATCCATCTTTTTGATTAAAAATCAAAATATTCAATTGAACATTCAACAGTTTTGTTGAAAGACTCATGTTTTTAGTTTAAAAAATCAACATTTTTTAGGACATTTTTTTATTGTTTGAAAAATCTTTCTTGGTTCATAGATTCGTGTTTTTGATTTCGAAATAGTGTCTTTAGTGTATTTTTTCGAAATAGTAGCAAAAAAGTGTCATCGCTTTAAAAAATTTCAAATAGTGTCAATAGTGTGTTGAGCCCGAGGTCTGAATTTGTAATTTATTATTCTAAGGGCTGCCACAGCCTAATTTATTTAAAAAAGTGACCTATTTAAACCAAAAAAAGCAGAGGAAGTGCCTTACTAAAAACGTCGTATTGAAAAGTATTCGAAAGTATTGTATTTTGAATGCAATATTGTCGAAAAGTTTCCAGAGATTATCTCGTGAAAGTAAAGCAATAATTTTCAATACGACTTTTTTGCAGCAAGACTAATTTCTATTCCACAAAGTGACTAAAAGTCAATATGTGCATCTATAGTGTGACTAATATTCTTTTAGATTCCAAAGCATTCCGAAGAATTCGATTCATAGGACTTCAAACAATTAAAGTTAAAATAAAAAAAAATGGAACTAGTTTGACAAAATTTTGAAACTCCAGAAAATTCATTTGATTTTAATAAGTTTAAAATGATTTTAGAAAAACGCAAGGGAATTCAAAAGAATTTGATGAAATGTTGAATTCAAAATTATTTTAAAACACTTCAAGAAGAGTTGATTTAAATTAAAAGAATTCAGGTAAATTAAAAAAAAAGAAAGAGATAATGAAATAATTCTGAATGAATTAGTAAGAATTCAGGGTGAATTTAAAATGTATTCAAATTAATTGCAAACCATATTTGAAGATCTCTTCAAGAATTATTCTAAATGAAATAAAGAACAGTAAAATTTTGTAAACTAAGACATAAAGTTTATAAATTGAATTTTGAAAATTTTCAATTTTTTAAAATTTTCTCGAATTTCACTTAAATTTCACTGAATTCGCTCCAATTTAACTGAAATCGATAATATCGTTTAGAGATTTTATATTAAGGATTACTCCGATTAAACAAGACTCACAGGGATTTTCAACCAAAATAATTACTCTTTAAAACAATTGATGAATTAAAAAAAAAAAAAAATGAATTTCTACTAAACAGCGCAGTTTTCTACCAAGAAGATTAATTTTCTATCGAAAAAAACGAATTTTCAATAAAATACATGAATTAACAAGAAAGTATTAGAATTTTCATCTTTTATTAAGAAGCAGATTCTAATATTGAATAAAAAAAGGTTAGACTTAACAAAAAAGTCAATTTTTAACCCAAAAAGATGGATTTTCAACAAAACTGTTGAACTTTTAACAAAAATATAATTTTTTCACACAATTGTTGAATTTTCTAAAAAATAGAATACTTTTTTATTCAAAGAATTGAACTTTTATCCAAAAACATAAATTTTTAACCAGAAAGAATAATTTTTTACCATTAAAGATGAATTTTTTAACTGAAAAGGTGAATTTTCATCCAAGCAGTTGAATTTTTAATTCAAAATGATGAATTGGTTTAGCCCATTACATATTCGAAATTGTTTTGAATACACTTGAAACCTTTGGAATTTACATTCAGTTCCTTTGAATTCTTCGAGCTCGCTAAATTCTATGTATTTTTTTGATTTCTTTGGAATTGCTTGGAATACATTTAAATACACTGGGAATCCCATTTAAGTATCTTCCATTTAAGTCGTTCCGAGAATTGATGCCTCAGCGGTTCTTGATGAGAGGAGCGGCGAGTGAAGGCGATTTAGGACCATGTCCGAAACCGCACTTAAATGGGGTTTCTAGTGTACTTTCAAATTCTTTTTCATTCTTTCAAAATATTTGAAACATTCCAAATTTCATTGAATTCTTCAAAATTCACTAAACTATCTGAATTCCTAGAATTCATTCAAATTCCTTCAGTTCGGGGACTTTTAAGAATTAGGAAATACAGATAATTCGGAGAAGGTCAAGAATATAGAATATTTAAAGAAATCAGGGGATTCAGGGAATTCAAGTATAACCGAACCAATTTATTCAAATTGGTTCAGAATACTTCGGCACTATTTTCTATTAAAAATCAAATTCTCTACTTATCTTATTCATAAAAAGAACTGCAGGCGCCAGATCCTTCACGGATCATTCACAAATAAGACACAAATAATTTCGAAGATAATTTAAAAGAAAAATAAATCAAACTTTAAAATAAATTTTAAAGTTAAAATTAGTGAACCGGAAATTAAATAGTTGACTAGCTCAGCCCCATCTCTGGAAAATGGTAGAGGGGCTAGTTCTTATAAATCGGAACAAAAATTAAATTAATTTAATATGAAATTATAAATAAATTGATGATTCTAGGATTATACAATATTTATTTTATTAGGACAAAATAATTTCCAGCAGTTAAAATTATGGTTATTAGGAAAATAACTGAAGGGAAGAAACAATTGATTTAAGGGGAAGACAAAATTTATACAAAATGGCGGGATTAATAAGTTTTCTAAAATGAAATTTGATCTTTCGTCTCGTTTTTCCAAGACCAGACAAATATGTTAAATAATATGATTAAATCATTACACTAAACATATTTTTGGAGGTTATAGGGACTAATTTCTTGATTCAATTCAGATGACCATAGAATAATTCAAGAATTCTAATAATCTTTAAAATACGGTATAAATTTGGGACCAAAAGATAAAATCTAGATACAAGTCACGAAACACAATAAGATATATGGCGATTTTAAATAATATTAGAGAACAAAGTGACAGAATTCAACTCATATCAGGAAAAATGAAAGAAATTAACGTGAGGGATCAATGTGACCAAAATTCAATAATATAAGGACAATTAAAATATCAGATATTCACAAAACAGAAATAAATTAATCCAGTCAGGAATATTCCGGAAACTGTCTGCCAAATATTCCAAAAGAAACCAATAAAATAACAAAAATATGGGGCCACACGATATCAAAGAATATTTCCCTCTAGATTAAAAAATGAATTATACCTTGAATAATTGGATGACAGGTTCACAGTAAATCCTTAAAACCTCAGAAGACCAACTTCAAGTGTTAACAACAACTTTATAATAGTATCTGATTCTAAATTATTAATATATACGAAATACTCGATAACGGGTATTACTCCAGAAGCTGCTAGACAGAAGTTGAGAATTTTTCCAGCGTTGTTCCCTTCTTTAGCAAACGACTGAATCCTGATTGATTGAAATGGGGTTGCGTGATTGGCGTTACTATGGGATATTAAAAGAGAAGAAATAGGCTCTCAGGGATGTGACTGTTAAGGAAAATACTGTGCCCACTAAAATAGTCTCTTCTAAATTTGGTAAAAATTACTCAGCCAATTCGGTTTAAATGATGTTGAATTACTGTCCACGACATCCTCTTCGAAGTATATGACCAATCAAGCTGGCTACTAAAATTCCTACCAAGACTCAATCCAAATTAGAAATCATAGCACCAGGAATGTTGCCAGTGATATTTGGGCCTGAGCTACAGAGGTCCCACTCACATTGCCGGGGATCGACAATAAACCTTCCCAAAAAAAGAGGTCATGAATTTCGCTCCGAGGCGAATAAGTTATTTAGGAAATCAAGTGTCGAACGAAAACTCGAATCCCAGTAGCACTTCAAGATGTTCAATAAATATTGGAGTACGACCTCTCCCAGATAGCAATGTGAAACGCATATGCGACTCACAGTGCACGCACGCAAGCGCATTAATCCGCACGCGTGCGTTCACCACGGATGACAGATGCGTTCTCATATGAGACGCATATCGCTCGCACGGATGATGGTCGCACGCGTGCGTGTGAAATACGATCATCGTGCGACTGTACCCTGACTCCTAAAATACTATTTATATATTAAAATATCTATGTCAAATAAATAAATGGTTATTTTGCATGAAAAAATTTATTAATCAGATAAATTCACATTAAAATTATTAAAATAATGTAACCTTGTGAGGTTTATGACCCATTCGACGAGCCTTTGTCGCTATAACGCGAACACATATGTAATTAATAATATAATATAATTATAATAATATATAATATATATATATATATATATATATATAATTATTTTTTTTATATAGTAATACTGAAATTTTCATCACGTTTTCAATATCTTAAATTCTTACAGCAATTGCAAAATTGACTTTTCAAGTCTGATCTGGTGCGCCTCGCTTAACTGGTAAAACGTTTAAACAATTCAAATAATTTCTACATTCAACTGTGCAGATTTTAACCCGTAGAAAAGTTCATTCGGTTAAACTCTCTATCGTTTTCAACTTCTTTTTTTTGTCTAAGCTAACTTCAGTTGGTTTTGAATTATGTGTTTCGTTTTGAATATTAACCTCAAAAATGTTACTGTGTGAAATTGGTTAAAATAAAGAAAATAAGTTGAAAACGATGAAGAATTTCATCGAATGAACTTTTCTACATGTTAAATGTCTAAGCAGTTGCACGTAGAAATTTTTCAAATTTTTTAAACATTTAAACATTTAAACGTGGAGCACTAGTCTCTCCACTAATTCGAAGACTTAAAAAATAATCTTATTATATTAATTCAATATCATTGTTCAAAAAGTAGACAGAATAACTTAAGACTCTTCACCTCCAAACTCTTCTTCCTCGTCATCTGCGGAGTCTTCAATATTTTCCTCAGTAGACTGTTCATCCTGTTGAACTTCAGTTGCCTCCAACTATCGTATTCGTCTCCTTAAAAACGCTTCATTATCCAGTGTATCAGGACCTAGTTCTGCTGGATTCTCTCTGATTAGCTTCCAGTACCTTTGTTTAGTTGCTCGCAGAACCTCCAGCATCTCTGATTTAAAATGCGCCTTGTCTTCTGGTCCTCTAAATTGAGAACATGGGAAACTTGGAAAACGTGGGGAACTTGGTAAAAACAATAATCCACTGCGAAAACACTTAAGGGCACACTGAAAGTACCTAAAAAGATAGTAATTTCAAATGACTTAGCAAAATAAACACGCGTCGATCGAAGCCCGGCGGAGACATTCACACGACGGCGGCGACCTGTAACTTGGAATCGGAACTTGACGATTGTTGAAAATATTCTTATTGGAATTAGAATTCTAAATCCAAAATAGAAATGCAAAATTAAAGCTCAAATATAATTAACTTATAAATTAATTTTAAAATACGTAAAGTAAGAAATAAAATTTGTAATGCTTCAATTACATTGAAAATCAATTATGTACTTTAAAAAAATCTAATAAATCTTGTTATTGTTTTAACTAATAGATTTTTCATTAATTGATTTTTTTTTAAATTTCGTTCTGTAATAATTTTGATAAAAATTTGGAAAGTATATTAATTTTTATATCAATACTTCATTTGTACATATCTCACAATTATACAGAATATTTGGCCTTATATACATGGACGACATCGTTAACTATCATTGTTTACTTATTAATTTTTTTCTAGGTAATTTACTTATTACTACATGCATTTTGTTTATACAAACGCAAAAATGACACTCGCACTCATGATGACCGAATGAGACTCACTGCACGCGCACCAGCTTATCCGCCACTTCATGCGACAAGTGAAGGCGATATGCGGGCAACGTGAGTCGCACAGGGTTACTCGCTAAGAGATAGGTGCGTAAGAGAGAATCAACAGTTTTTATCTGACCTATCTCGGCTCTTCCAAGAAATTCCAGTTACTGTCGACTACCCGCATGAATCCGAGGAGGTCGAGGCATTTCCGAGATAAGTCTAGGAATTCCAGCATCCACTGAATGAAGACACAAGGAATATAAATAGCTTCAAGGAGCTGCGCAGTGCCCTGATAACACCTGAGGAGGAATGCCCACCTATCACTTCCGAGGAGGTCAAAAAAGTTTTAAGAGACATGAAGACCTATTCCGCTCCGGGACCAGATAATATCAAGACCTTCTGGTGGAAAAAGTTTCCTTCAACACACCATCACCTGGCGCGCATTCTTATCTGATATCTAGAGTCGGAAGAGCCTATTTTGGAGTGGTTGGTGGAAGGACGCACAGTGCTTCTCCCCAAGATGGGCAACTTGTCTGACCCAAAGAATTACAGGCCAATAACTTGTCTGAACGCGCTGTATAATATCTTCACAGCTATCCTAAATGATAGGACTGTTGAGACAATCTGAAATGTGTGGCGAGAGATGTATGAACAACGCGGCTTGAAGAAAGGCGTATTAGGTTGTCGCGAGAGCCTGCTCGTCAATAGATGTGTCTGCAAAGACGGAGCATCCTACCAGCGTTACCTATCGATGGCCTGAATAGACTACCAGAAATCTTTCGATTTAACCACCCATAGACTTATCACCTGTCTGTTGGAAAGTTTAAAGGTTCATCTACACATCGTGGGGTGCATAGAGGGATTGATTCTGCTTTAGAAAACCATATTTACTATCTCATCTGGAAAAAATCTTGTGACAACTGAGAATGTCATCTTTCAGAGATGTGACTTTCAGGGCGACACCATGAGCCCTCTTCTCTTTTGCCTCACTTTATTGCCACCATCTCTCGCACTTCGCCATTCCCAAGGTTACTTCTGCGGCAAAACTGGAGATCGAAAGCATAAGGTCACTCATTTATTTTACATGAATGATCCCAAGATCTGTGCTAAACATAAAGAGCAACTCAATCTAGCTCTAGAGATTCTCGGATAGTACACTTGAGAAATTGCAATGGAGTTTTGGTTCGCAAAATGCGCCAAGGTTAATTTGAAGCGAGGACAACTTAATGCATCCCCGAAGACCCTTATCTCGTCGATAGAAACGGATAACAACATCTTCACCCTGGAGAGATCTATACATACCTGGGCATGCCACAAAGCCCCGTCCAGGACGGAAAATCGATGAAGAATGCTCTCTGATGTAAATACAAACGTCTATCCGACAGTATTGATTCTCCGAACTGTCGGCGACGAAAAAACCATCTGCAGCGAACACCATTGCCGTCCCGGTAGTACTCTATTTATTCAGCGTGATTCCATGGACGAAATACGAGATCAGATCCCTCGATATCGGACCACGAGAAGTTATGCACAACAGGATTATTCTGGGTACAGCACAAATAGTCACAAATGGATAAAACCATCTTCTTAAACTGGTCCGGGAACACGAAGAAATGGGCAAAGGAGCTTTTCTGTACCAAGCAGCGGAGGATACTGCTGAAACACTTGGCGTTGACTTCAATATCAGGGGTGAGTAAAATTCATCAAACATTATTCATCTCGAGTATGAGCTAACGTTTGCTTTCGTCAAATCATGAACTTATCAATATTAAATACAAATATATCTGTAGCCAATCCACAAACCGTAATCAAACCCAAATAAGAAATCTTGCATATAAAGAAAAATGTTAATTTCAGGAACACTTAGTGACCTATGATTGGAAAAAAATACTATGAATTAAGGACATTAATAGTAAATTAAACCTTTCATGCCCTTACTTAATTTCATTGTTCGATCAGTTAGCGCCTTTGCACGTTCCACATAAACATAAAAATTCAGCTCCTTGAATCACAGTTGAAATCAAAAACCTTATGAAGGATCGTATTAATAAGCGTCGCCTGTTAAAGATAACTAAAAGTTCACTGATACAAGCACAGTTTCCTCAGCTAAGGAACTTAGTTCAAACCAAACTCAGGGATTCATATTGTAGTGTTTGTGAATATTTATACGCCTGCGCGGTGCGCTGTCTCGTGCGTGCATGCAAGAGGGTACTCGTATTTGGACCGCTGGAGAGAGCGGTTGTGCCTTGTGTGTGTGTGTGCGTTGCCGAGCCGGCGGACTACCCGAGTGTGTTACAAGGAAATACTACATTTTGGCGACAAAGATAAATCAAAAAGGTACGTGTAGAAAAAAAAAGGAAAAAAAAGAGGAAAGGGGAAGCGTTGTTGTTTCGTGGGGATCTTGGAAGTTGCCGTTTGGGTTTCGATTTTACGTATATGTGGGTTCTGGAAGTAATTAGCTTTCGATTGTACTGTGAATAAGTTGTCGAGGTTCGGGACTTTCTGGCAATGTCCGTGCTGCGGACAGAGACGGCTGCTCGCCGACAATGGCAGGTCAGTTGGACATAAATAAGAAATACCTAGTAACCTTGATTCGATAACCCTCATTCCATTAGAGTAATATACCACATGTTGTCCCATTGTAAATAATAAATGAGTGGTTCCAAAGTACTTTAATTGAAATTCCATATGAATTGTTGATAGTGATATCAAATACCCCCATTTAATTGGAATAAGGTGGAATAAATAACTCCACTAAACTGGAAATAAGCTGGTATAAAATACCTCCATTAAATTGGAAATAAGTGGTATAAAATACCCCCATTAAATTGGAATAAGGTGGAATAAATACCTCCACTAAACTGGGAATAAATTTGGTACAAAATACCTCCATTAAATTGGAAATAAAATTGGTATAAAATACCACCATTAAATTGGGAACAAAAAAAAAAAAAAAAAAAAAAAAAAAAGAGGGAAATAATTTTGTTTCAGGTCGTCCATCAGGATTTACAAGCAAGATGTCGAGTACACTGCCAGCTTTAGAAAGATTTGATTTAGAAGGCGACAGTTCCTCTGTAGGCCTCAGATGGGAAAAATGGAAAAGATCTTTAGGAATATACTTAGAAGCAGCAAAAATTGAAACTCCTTAAGTAAAAAGGGCAAACTTATTACATTTAGGGGGTTCAGGTCTTCAGGATATATATTATAATTTACCAGGCGCAAATGCTGAGCCTTCTGCGGAAACAAACGTGTACGAAATAGCGGTACAAAAATTAGATGAGTATTTTCTACCAAAACAAAGCAAGGTTTTTCAAAGACATATTTTTCGACTTTTAAAACAAGAACAAGGCGAAACATTCGAGAAATTTTTACTTAGGCTAAGAAGTCAAGCCGCGAAATGTGGATTTGATAGAACCGAAGATCACCTTATCGATCAGATTGCAGAGAAATGTACCTCAATAGAATTACGGAAGAAAATTTTGACCATAGGAGACAGCATCACGCTGGATAAAATTATTACAGAAGCGAACACACTCGAAGCTGTGAACTACCAATTGGAAGACTATGGAAGCAAGGATAAAAGTCAAGAAGTAAATGAAGTATCAAATAAGATTACTAAACCATCCTGGGAAAAAGGAAATTATCAAAATAAAAGAAAAACGGACATCGGGAAAAGGTGCGGTAGATGTGGAAGCAGCAAACATTTTTCACAAGATGCTAGGTGCCCTGCTAAAAGCAAGAAATGCTTTTCTTGTGACAAAATGGGCCATTTTCGTCAGTATTGTAAGTCACAAGGCACTCGTAAAAGGAAAGAACAACCTCACGAAAAGCGAAATGCCGCTCAACCATGGAAGAAGCAAAAAAGAGAAAGAGAGGAAGTCGATTTCGTTGAAGACAAAGGAGTCGACTATGTTTTTCACATTGATAATGACGTGACTATAGAATGCTCTGTAGGTGGGGTGAAAATTGACATGTTAGTAGATTCAGGATGCAGATTAAATTTGTTAACAGATAAAACATGGGACGTTTTGAAGAGCAGGAAAGTAAAAGTTCATAGTCAAATTAGCAAACCAGACAAAACCTTCTTGGCGTACGGTAGCAAGACCCCATTGGATGTAAAAGGCTCTTTTAAAGCCATGCTCGAAGTAAACGGAAAAAGGGAGGAAACTATTTTTTATGTAATCAAAGACGGACCAAGAGACCTATTGGGCAAGGAAACAGCAATGCGTTTGGGAATCCTGAAGATATGCGTGGATGTCAATCAAGTAGCAAAAGGAACATTCCCTAAGTTCAAAGATATTTTAATAGAAATCCCTATTGACGACTCCATACAGCCAGTTTCACAGCCTTGTCGGAGAATACCAATCCCACTAGAAGAAATAGTTGAGAACAAAATTAAAGAGTTGTTGGATTGCGACATAATCGAAGAAGTGAAAAAACCTTCAAAGTGGGTGTCGCCGATCGTACCAATATTAAAGGAAAATGGAGAATTACGATTGTGTGTGGATATGAGACGCACAAACGCTGCAATTATACGTGAAAATCATCCGTTGCCCTCCATGGACCAACTGCTGCCCAGAATAAAGAAAGCTAAATATTTTAGTAAACTAGATCTAAAAAATGGGTTCCACCAAGTGGAGATCCACCAGAAATCTAAACACATAACGACATTTATAACATCAACAGGTTTATATCAGTATAAAAGGTTAATGTTTGGTATATCCTGCGCACCCGAGCTTTTCCAGAAGATTCTCGAAAGAATGATATTAAATTGTGAGGGTGTCATGAACTTTATTGACGACATTCTGGTTTTCGGGATCAACGAGAAAGAGCATGAGACGAGGTTACAAAAAGTACTAGAAGTACTAACAGAAAACAACGTCTTATTGAATCAAGATAAATGTATATATAAAGTGGAGAAGATACCATTCTTGGGACATGAGCTAACTGCTGAAGGAATTAAACCATTGGATAAATATACAAAAAGTATAGACAAGTTTCGAGTTCCAGGGACTGTAGAAGAGCTGCAAAGTTTTTTGGGGTTGATCAACTACATCAACAAATGGATTCCAAATTTAGCCACAATGACAGAACCACTGAAAGAGCTTTTAAGAAAAAAAATTGGAAGAAACTCAAATCTAGGGAAGTTTTGGTCTAAGAAACAGGATGAAGCATTCACTCAACTAAAAGGAACCCTTAAGGAAATACAATCGCTAGGATATTACGACGTTCGAGATAGGACACAAGTGATTGCGGATGCAAGCCCAGTTGGTCTTGGAGCCGTGTTAATACAAATTGACTCAAATGGACCTAGAATAATAGCTTTCGGGAATAGGACATTGACAGCTACTGAACGCAGATTTAGCCAAACTGAGAAAGAAGCATTAGCCTTAGTCTGGGGCGTAGAGCATTTCGACATATTCCTTTTTGGAAAAGTATTTGATCTTATAACTGATCACAAGCCGCTGGAGATAATTTTCGGTCCTAAATCTAAACCCTGTGCGCGAATCGAAAGATGGGTGTTACGACTACAATCGTACAAGTATAACATAATCTACAAACCTGGAAAAACGAACATAGCTGATCCCTTGTCACGATTGTGTGAATGCTCAAATACTCCACCAGCTGGAGATGACAGATATGTGCACCAGATCGTAGAACAGTCAAGACCTCTGGCAGTATCCATGAAAGAAATCATTAAATTCTCTGGAAATGATCCCGAAATTAACAACGTAAGGAAAGGAATTTATAATCAGGATTGGAACGAATCGGTTAAAGGATACCGGATCTTCGAGAAGGAACTATGTTTCTATGGAAACATTCTACTTCGCGGAAATAAAATAGTAATACCAGAAAAGCTCAGGAGGGAGGTATTAGATGCAGCACACGAAGGTCATCCCGGTATAGTCGCTATGAAGGGACGTCTGAGATCCAAAGTCTGGTGGCCGCGAGTAGACAAGGATGTCGAAAAATTTGTGAAAACCTGCAGGAGCTGTACTCTAGTGGGTCTGCCAAATCCTCCAATACCAATGAAGAGACGCGAACTTCCTCCAGCTCCTTGGGTTGATATTGCTATGGATTTGTTAGGACCATTACCGAACAATGACTACTTACTGGTGGTTATAGACTATTACAGTCGGTACAAAGAAGTGAAAATTTTGAGGACTATTACGAGCGCTCAAATCATTAAAGAGCTAAAGGAAATTTTTAGCAGACAAGGATATCCCATTTCAATCACAGCAGATAATGGGAAACAATTCGTCAGCATTGAATTCAGATCATTCTGTAAAGAATGTAATATTCACCTTTTTAACACCATTCCATATTGGCCACAGCAGAATGGGGAAGTCGAAAGACAAAATCGCGATATTCTAAAGCGTTTAAAAATCAGCCAGATTGAAAAAAAGGATTTAAAAGAAAGTCTTTGGGAATATCTGATGATGTACAATAGCACACCCCATACGGTGACGGGCAAAACACCATCCGAACTCTTCTATAGAAGACGGAATAGAGATAAAATTCCTTCATTAGAAGAAATGGACGGAGGTAAAATAGAAGATTCAGAGGTAAGAGACAGAGATAAGGAACAAAAGGAAAGAGGGAAGGAATATGCTGACAGGAAAAGGAAGGCTGCTGATTCTGCTGTAACTGAGGGAGATAAAGTGTATGTAAAAACTATGGACAAAACCAATAAGCTCAGCTCAAATTTCAATCCAGTTCCGCATACAGTAGAAGTCTCTCAAGGCGCAGACACTATTATAAGGAACGACGAAACTGGACAGAGATATAGGAGGAATATAGTTCACTAAAAAGAGTTCAAGGCGAATGGAAATCAATTCAAGGGAAGGATGCTGAGGGTAAAGATTCATAAATAGAGGAATAATAAGTGATCTGGTTCTACGAATAAGTATTGACAGTGAGGTGTGTTAAGTGTTGGTCCTACTACAGTGTAAAAAGGGGAAGAAGTTCTTGTGTGATTTAATTGTCTTGCCTACATTGAGATTTAAAGGGATGTTGTGAGTTACAAATGTTCCAGTTCTATATAGCTCTATTGTTGAGCTATTGATGTTCCAATTCTGTACAGCTCCATATGTAAAATTGCTGAATCGAGATTTACCAAGAATTCATTAATATAATCGAAACGTAAAATAAATATTGTTGAGGAAGGGATGTAGTGTTTGTGAATATTTATACGCCTGCGCGGTGCGCTGTCTCGTGCGTGCATGCAAGAGGGTACTCGTATTTGGACCGCTGGAGAGAGCGGTTGTGCTTTGTGTGTGTGTGTGCGTTGCCGAGCCGGCGGACTACCCGAGTGTGTTACAAGGAAATACTACACATATGATCAATATAATTACAATGCTATATAGAACAAGAATAACAATATCTGCCACTTACTTAGACGCTTATTTACGATTCCACCTAAGAATGAAGCCTCAGTTCATACTTTTCCATCTAATGATTTATTAAAAGCCTTCACAAATCTACCAAACTTCAACTTCTCCAAAGCTGGTTTACCCAAGCGCGACTTATTGAATTACTGATTTTTTTAGACATAGCCCCCGAAGTTCTCTTGGAGAAGCTCTTCGAAATATAAACTAACGCTTTAGGAACAGATGGTATATCTATAAAGATAATTCGACTAGCGCTTCCTGTAATTTCCCCCATACTCCCTTATATATATAACTCTTTCCTTCAAATGGGATTTTTCCCTAATCAATGGACAAAAGCGCTGATTCGCTCCATTCCTAAGTTTTCCAGTGCTTCTTCTCCTAATGATTTCCGGCCGATTTCGATACTATGTGGTGTGACAAACCGCTAGAACGTATTGTGCATTCGCTACTCACGAGTTACCTAGATTCAAATAGGCTACTCGATCCACTACAATCGGGCTTTCGTGCTAAGTGCAGTACATTAACAGCCTCCCTGAAAGTTACTTCAGACTATAAAATTTCTATCGAAAATAAGAAAATAACACTAGTTTTTTTATTTGATTTTTCTAAAGCTTTGATACTGTTGATCACAGGCTTCTTTCAAATAAACTTCGTCACTTTCATTTATCCACTACTAAAATTGCGTGGTTCGAATTCTACTTAAAAACCTTTTTCAATAAGTGCTTAATTATAAGGATGAGCGATCCAATTGGTTGCGTATCAAGATTGGACTCCCCCAGGGCTCCGCTCTTGCCCCCCCTCTTTTTCGTGTATACACCTCTAACTTTGGTAGTGATCATGAGCATTGCAAGTACTATAAACACGCAGACGATTTGAAACTCTATCTCTCTGGTTCTTTCTGTTCCATTAATAGTTTGATTGCGAGGGAGGATTCAGAAGGATATTTATACAGTGAATCGATGGGCATCAAACAAAAGGTGTTTGAAAAAAAATTGTATATCCTCAACCGTACCCTTTTTTGAAAAAGAGCAAATTTTGTGAAATCTCGCGGAAAACCTTCAGAATACTCAAACAGCTTACAAGGAATAAGGAATCCTTGCCAGCATTAAGTATGTACGATGAAATCACAGATGAACTGAATTCTAAACTCAAACGAGCACTTAATACTTGCACACGATTCATCTGTTATCATTGTACCATTAAGCTATTTCCCTTTCTGGGTAGGCGTGACTCGCTCGGTGAGAAGAGGAGCAATGTGAGGAAGGAGGTATAGATAATTTTTTTTTTCATATTCATCTAGAATTCTCGTGTTATTCATTTAACAGATTTGTAGATCTTTTTTGAAAGCACAATTTTTGTCTATTCCTCTTCTTTTGTATCTTGTATAGTTTAACCGCAAAATGGAAGTTTTGATTTCTCATCATTTTTTTGTGCAATCAAAATTTAAATTTTCGATTTTTCAAGAAAATTGACAAAGTTGTTATGGCAATCTTATAGATGTTCCAAAAGTAAAGTTTTTCTCTTCTTGACATTTTTCTCGTCGTGAGTTGTTTGGCTTAAAGTTTTCATTTTCGTTTTTTTTTAAATTTTGTAAATACTACAAACAATCCAACAGCCAATCCAATCTGTCAATTCTTTCGGAAGTTATCATGGTAACAGACTAATAATCTGCAGACACACACATACACAGAAGGAAGTGGTTCATAGGATCTCAAAACGTGGACATTTGACAAAAAAGGAGGGGGGGGAGTCATATTTCACACAAATCTAATACCTTCTCTGATGAGAATATTACAAGTGAAATTTTTTAGATTTGATTAGCGAAAAGTGAGCCACTAAAGATTTGTAGAAAATTACTAATTCGACTAGTCGGGATATTTCCTAATTCAGTAGTGGAAAAGTAATTGCTTGAAAGAAAGAAAATTATTTAGAACCGTATATAAAAATTTTAAGACAGTTATAAGCATGGAAAACGTGAAAAATAGAAAAGCTTAATAAAAAAGCGGGATGGTGTCACACTTATAAATCTATTAAAACAATAAGAAGGCCATATTGAGAAATTTTTAACGTGACCAAGTTCGTTTGAATTTTCAAAATATTGCTTTCTAGTTTTTCGAAGAAAGTGAAGCAAATAGGAACTTTTCTCAAAATTGGAAATATCATGGATCACTTTAAGGTCAATATGGATCAGTATATTCATTGATTATGCATATTCAGTATCCTCATGCGCTACTCTTGAACCGAGTTCTTTCCTCGATTTTCAAAATTTTTCTAGTTTTATATTTTCCTCAATTTCCATCAAAAATTGTAATTATTTAGCAAACTTTGGACGGATTATTATTTGCCTTAAATAAGTATCATCTTGTATACGAATATAATTGAGTGCCTAGAAAACGTTATTTCAAGTCGACAGCTTTCTCCATCATGCAAAAGGTACTTTGAGGTCTCTCTAAATCAAACTTTGCAAAATTTCAAGAATAACTATTTATATTTTACAGATTCGATTAGCGGAAAGTGACCCACCAAAGGCTAGTACAAAATTAAAAATTCGATTAGAATGAAAACGTGAAAAATAGAAAACATTAATAAAATGAAACGATTGTGTTTTATTCTTAAGTCTATTGAAATAATAAGGAGGTCATGTATTGTAAAACTGTGAACGTGACGTAGCCTGCCTCAATTTAAAAACATTGCCTTCTCATTGTTTGAACAAATTTAAGAAAAATGAGAAATTTTTAGACTCTTTGAATTACAATGGGTCAACGGACTCGAAATTAATGCTACATATTCAGGGTTTTCATGCACTACTTTCAAAAAGAGTTCTGTTCTTGTTTAAAAAAATATTTTCCTGTTGCATTCTTTTCTAATTTTTCATAGAAAATCGCAATTATTTCGCAAACTTTCTGAAAATCATTTGTCCTAAATAAGCATCAACTTGAATGAGCATAAACGTGAGTACCTAAAGAAGGTTATTTTAATTGTATATATTTTTCCATTGTGCAAAAGATACTTTTTAAAATCTGTTTAAATTTACTTTGAAATTTAATTTTTCAAAATAAAAGATTATTTTAAATGTTCCCAGAAAATTTCAAAAGTTGTTCATTTTCTTGAACCCTTTTCAAAATTCTTCTAACGCTTTCAATTTTTTATACAGAATTTCCAAAAATTTACATTTTGTTTAAAATGGTTTTTCTTATATCAATCGTTAATATAATTAGCAGAAAAATATTTGACTGAATTCAAAATTAGACACCGTTTCAAAATAAAATATTCAAAGTTGTAGCTTAACATTTTTGTTCCTTCAAATTTCCAAGCCATCCAAAATTGAATAATTTTCATTTAAAGGGGTTTAGTATTTAGAAAAAGTACCTTTTGAACAATTAAAAAGCAAATAAAAATTATTCATGAAGGAAAAAGTAAATTTTGAAATTCAAAAAGAGAGATATATGCTGTGACGCGGTAGATTTTGAACCACTGGTTCCGGTGGTTTCAGTTTTTACCTTCCAGCGTAAATTAATTTCGAGGGGAGAGCCGCATCTAAATCTTAGAGCAATCACGAAATTTTAATTTATAACAAAAAGATTAATTCCTTCGGTTCTCCGGTTTTCCGAGGTAACTTGGGGTTTGTAAACCCGGGCTCGTCACTGACCAGCGGACATGATAGCCGACAACGAGGAAGAAAGGTAGGATGAGAGAGAGGGTCTGAGAGTGGAGCGCTCTATGAGCCGAATCTGCCCAGGATTTCTACCCTGAGAACTCCAGTTTCATCACGGGGAAAGCTACCAATCCTCGAATTCCCCGTGCTGATACTCTTCGCGGGTGTCCTCTAAATCTTACCAGCTGACGGGATCCGGGACAAATAACTTACCGACCTCTCCACCTGGATTGCTCGTCAGTGGAGAAATAGGGCTTATATATCATCTCAAGAACACCTATCACAATGGTTACTTAGGTGATTTGCCACTTATAATTTGACTTCGCGAACCACAACGTCACACCCTTTGTATTTTGAATTGGGTCCGGGTATCTAATTGGTTATATCGTACGACTGCGGTTGTTACTGCGCTTCAATTGGCTGATCAATGTATTATAGCGGAAAGACTCTCCAACAAACTCCCGAGCGAATTATCGATTGGCACTCTCTGTTCAAAATCCGAGCCAGGCAAAGGTGCCTTTTGGAGGCTTATTGTTGTTCAATGTTTTGATTTGATTTCAATTTGATTTGCACATTGTAGTTCTACGCTGGTTAGGGATGGCCAAGGTATGTTTTCTTATGTTCTGGCAAATTCTCTCGGGGTTGAGCTGATAATTACCGACTTTCAGACCTTTTGAGATGCGAGTTAGCTTCGACAGAGTTCCGCCACGTTTCTTTGCAATATAAGATTTGTATTTGGTCTTCCTTTTTATCGTGAAGCTCTTTTTCCTTTTTTTTTGTCGTCAAATATTAGAGTTCTGGAACCTTGCCTATAAAATCATTAGAGTCAGTTATTTAATTCTCTTCTTTTACTTAATCTTGAGGTCACGGGTTTGGAATGGGTCAAGTATGGCCGCCAAACCACGTGCTAATTGTTTAATTAACTTTAAAAAAATAACAATGGTGCATGACACGTTGCTCTTGATTCAAATCGCGATTCTGCTGCTCGATCAAAAGTCCGATTGTTAAAAATTTATCTCTTCATACCCTTCATTGAATAAATAGCTGTGCGATCTTGTTAAACATCAAATTGGTCTCAACCGACTCATTGCTGCATGCGAACCCTTTCCCTGATTTACTCTTTTAGAACTTTGAGCCAAGCAGAAAATCTTTGTGAATTGTGTTTCCTTTCAAATTTCATCCCCGTTCTATAAACATTAAAAATGGCGATCCTTAAGAATTTCAAAAGTCACCGCTTAGTAGGTTTTGTCAATTGATAGTGACTGGCGCATTACAAATATGAACTTCGGAATTTTCAATTTTAGTTAACTACATGGCGGTTTGCGAGACACCCGGTCACAATGCCATTATGTAGCGCATAAGGATCTTAAAAATTATTATTATTTGATAGTGTTTAGAACTTTCAAGTGAAGAATAAATTAAAAAGATTATATTTCAATCAACTTCAGAAGTTATATTACTATAATTATTTATTAGTATAAAATATTCTGTTGTATAGAGAAAGGTCGTGGTCTTTAATTAAAAATATCGAACCTGATGTAAGTTTATATAAAATCTTCCTCTGAACAAGAATACTCATTTAAAAATAGTATCATGAAAATCGGTTCAGTCGCTCACCAGAAGTGCGCGATAATACTTATATACAGACATACCTAAATAAATGCCTATATACTTACACATATCGTATATAATATTAAAATACAGAATCTCCTCTTTTCAAGTTGGATTTTTTTTCTTATAGTAATTTAGTCGACTCAAGCTTACACTAAATCAAGTATTTCTCTAATATTTTTGCAATTATCTTTAATCCGATTTTCGGATGAATTTTTAGGACTGACTTCTTTTAACTTGCATTAATTGTTACCTCACAATAATGAAAAAATGGCTATGAAGAGGAAAATAATAGAATAAGCTGCAACTTTTTGTCATTATTCTAAGAGAATGTTCAAGTAAATAATGAAAAATTGCCAACAAATTATTGAAGTTATATTTAATTCATTATTGGTTTGTTCTATTTGAACAGTTGATAATAATTTTAAAAATTCGGAAAAAACCGCAACTTTACCACTCTATTTTAAGAGAAAATTGCTAAAAACAATAATAAATTGTTTTAAAAATGTACATTAACATATAATTATCAGTATTAAGTAGTATGCTATACATTATAAATAATTCGCAATAAACTAATTTTTGGTTCCAAAAGAACTGCAACAAAAAGAAACCTCACTTGCTGAAAAGCAACCCAAAATGATGAATGGTTTCTAAATAAACACAAAGTATGGATTGAAACGGTTCCAATAGAGCTCATTTTACTTTGTAATTCTGATGAAGACAGTTTTTTTAGGAAGTTAGGTATTTAGGTAATTCTAATGAAGACAGCTTTTAGGAAGTTAGGTATTTCTGTCATTCAACGTAATTTGTTTTTAATATGAATAAAAAAATATTTGTTACTATTCATCGGTATGGTTATTTATTGATTTTAAATAGGCCCGCGCTTCTTGGCACATGCGCAGTTCAAATATGAATAGCCATCTATCGGATATCAACGAACTAGAAAGGAACCTTCAAAAATACTTCTATCGGAGTCACAGTTATGAATGATACCAAATCTTACTTAAGCCGCATCTCTATTTGTTTTAACTTGAAATTTAAATTTGAAACATTGCACCCACTATTTTCTTGAAAAAAAAAATCAGATTTCAAATTTCAACTTAACTGTACGAAAAGCCCACGAACAGTAAAGTGTATTCATATTGGATTATTTTTCATCTTTTTATACGCCCCATTAGCGCCGCCGTTTTGTTTTTGAAATTTTATATTTCGAACTTGAAATCAGCTGCTGAAGAACCTCTGTGAAGTAATTTTTTTAGATCCAACAATTTTTCTAAAAAATCCCTGTTCGGTAAATTTCATTCCGATTCGACAATTTTTTCGAGTTTTTAATCGGCATACTGGAGCCACATTTTTTTTAAATTTGGACTTCAAAGTTTAAGATTAAGGCATTGTAGAGTAACGCAGTCAAAAATTGAATGAAATGTGGTAAATTTTTAAACGAATATTAGCAAACAATTTTTATTCTGATGCGTTCAAAATTGAGCGAATTCAAATAGTATCTCAAATTAAATACTTAGTTATTAATAAGAGCCTTCGAATTGAAATAATATTATGTATCAAGCTATGCTGAAAATTTAAGTTTACACTACCAGCGGAAATTATTGAAACACGCCTGCAACCTTCAATAATATAATTCATCGTAGGGGTGTTTAAAAAAAATCAAGTGGTAGGAGAGCAATATTGAGCACATTGGTGAACATTTATTTATTTTTGCTGTTTAGCAACCTTCCCATTCAAAAAGTATATGCACAGGAAGAAAAGCTCCCAGAATTTCACCACGTCTATCTTTGTAGATACAAAATATGATAGAATAAGGAAACTCAACCCGTTCGATAGTATCATATTTTTGCTGTATTCGTACATTTCTAGGTATGAGCGAAATTCGTACCGGTGTGGGATCGTCTATAGTGAATATCCCCAGCCTGAAGCGTTTTTTCTCAAAAACGATAAACCACTTGACATCAGAAGGTTCCATATGTTCCATACTTTGTCGATCTTAAAAAGAGAATAATGACTGTTGAATTTCAAAAGAATAAAAATGAATCTCACAATTCAAAGTTCTGTTTTGAACTAAATTTTTTGTCAAGCATCCAATAACAGTGACGGGAAGAGACTAATTTTATATAATTAGTTACTTTTTTCGGTAAAATAGTGGAATTATAAAAATCGTAATTTTTGTAGTTGATTTCGAAATATAGTTCTAAAGAATTTTTTTATTACCATTAAACAAATTTTATTGCTTTTGCAACTATTTTTTTCTCTTTCACTATTTGAATTGTGCCGGCTATTTTTGAAAAGATCTTTGGTAGGCCAGAAATTATATTGAACTCGACAAGGGACAGTTTGAACGCAGAAGCTTTCAAAAAATTATTTCTGTCAAAAGTAAACAAGGAATACACAGAGCTGACACAGCTGAAGAATTTCAAGGAATTTTCAAGAGAATACAAAAATTTCCAAGATAATGATTTTAAGGGATTTCAGAAAATTGCATGCGATTTAAACAATTTCATCGAATTTTGAAAAATTCAGAAGAATGTAATGGCACTGATAAGGTTTTAGGATATTTTAAAAGATTCCTGGGGATTTTAAATGGATTTCTAAAATTTTGAACAGACTTTCGAGGATTTTAATAATGTTATGGGATTTTGCCTGTTCTTAATAAAGTATTTTAATGATTTTTCTTGGATCTCAATGTATCAAGGGATTTCAAGAAACTTCGAGGAACATCATCAAATTTTATACCAATTATTTTAGTGAAATTTAGTGAAAACACCATTAGATTTGATGATCTACTTTTCTTGATTTGACGACAGATTAAACAGGAAGCGAGAATATCTAGAATGTTTAATAAAGGGTTTCTATCTTCTCAATTGTTGTTAACTATATAAATCTGAGTGATTTGATAAACATTTTGAGAAAATTCGATAATATCGTTTTATATCATATTCTATTAGCGTTTATTATGAGCACACTCGTTCTCTAAAATGTTTGAGTTATTTTAGTACAGGTTTGGCTTATCGAAAAACCTATCAAAAATGCATAGTCAATATTAAAGAATTGGAAATATGTACTAGTTGTTTAAAAACCTGTTCAAAATTAAGTGTTTGATAAATATTTTTTTACTAGTTTCAATCTTCAATCTGTGTATAGTTGATTTGTCAAATTTTCCATATTTTTCAATTTTCTGGACATGGACAAAGGAAGTGATGAAAAATTGGCAAAAAATCTCTTATATAAATTATGGATGGCCACTTACTTTCTGGAATCGGTGCTCGGACTGACAGAAGTCTTCCCTCTTCGCTCACATATATAACGATTGAATAACGTCCTTGATTAGTTCTTGCTTCATCAAGACGGATTAGATAATTAGCATTTATATCAATGTTATCAGGAGGGTGCATGTCTTCAAAGAAAGCATTCACTACTGTTCGTTTATCTTCAGCTAGCCACAACAAAATGTCGTGCGTCATAAAATTAGACATCCGATCAGCTGAGCGTGCAAATTGCGGATTATGTGGCACTAGAGCGTTCACAGGTGGGTGTCCGATCCCAGGTGGATTTCCGGCCCCCAGTGGGTGTCCGACCCCAGGGTGGTGCCCCCCGCGCCTACTTCCAGAACCTGAACTTGATCCCGGATTATCAGCAGCATGCAATTCTGTAAAACGAAAACAAAGATTCATAATGAAGAACAAATTAAATATCAATCTCAAAATTAAACACACAACAAATCTAAACTAGAGCACTTACAATGAAGCAATTCGATACCTGCATATTAAAAAAGCTCACTCGGAATGAAAGTCTCAAACAACCACTCTACATTTTGAGTTGGCCCCTAATTTTTATCGCACATACGCAGAAAACACCAGACATTTTTAGTAACTAATACTCTCTGGTTTAGCATTCTGCTCCTTTAAAATTATTTTGAATTCATAAATACATGAATTCATTTCTAAATTCCTTCCATTACTCGTATTTTGAAATCCATGAATTCTGAGAATTCCGTGAGTTTACAGGACTATAAAATAATATAAAGGATTCAGAGGAATTCCGAAGCATGAAAGAAATGTAGAGATTGCAGAGCATTTAGGATATTCCTTGGATTCAGAGAATCAAGAGGGTTCAGAACGTTTCAGGCATTCAGGGAATTCTAGTAATTTAGAAAATACAGAAAATTCAAATAATGTCGGAGAATTCCGAATATTCAAGGATTTCAGAAACTTCATTGGAATCAGAGACTTTTCAGGATTTTAGAGAATTCGGAATTTTTTAGGAATTCTAGAAACCCATCATTCCGTGGAGAAATTGCCCAATTTGATCCTGATTCCCGACGTGGCCTCGATCGGATTAGCTCAATGCGGCCCTGATCAGGGCTACTGTTGTGGTCAGTTTGAAAATTAGAATTATTTAAATCTAGAGTTACTCCCTGACTTAATTAGTGAATATTCAAAGAATATAACAAATGAGAAAAAAGTAAAAAAAGCTGAAATTCATTTGAACAAAATGTCTACAAATTTATGTTTACAAACGCACTAAATTAGTTAATAAATATGCAATTATCAAGAGAGTAATAATTATTGTAGGTATTTTTTTAATCTGTTTAGAGTGTATACTTATTTAGATTTGAATTTGCCGCGCTAATCTCGAATGTATTCGACTAGTCTTCCGTTCGATTATTTGGCAACGAACGGACGGAAGGAAGACAACTTTCTAAAAGTGACGAACAGTAAACAGATGAACCGGTAAAGTCATGTGGATGAATCGCTCTAAATAATTCTCAATTCAGCTCGTTAATCATTTACGCAAAGTTTTTGGACCGGGGTGAAGTGTTCATACCAAACTAGAATTATCCACTAGAATTATCCAGCTCTCTAATATTTCCGCCAGTGAACTTCGAGAAAGCGTCGACATTTTGAAGATCATTTATTGTTCGTCTATGCGTGAAAATGTTAAATAGATTGAGAATTGGGACCAATTGTACAAAAAGATCCCACTCTTCTTCTTAGTATGCTATAAACGTAAGTATAGACTTAATGCTGTAATTATTTGGCATTATAACCTCACTTTTTTATTCTTTGCTTCATGTGCCAAAAAACTTTTCAATTAAATGGTCGAATTTTTAAACAAAAAAGATTAAACTTCAATCAAATATTACAATTTTCAAGAAGAAAAACAAATTTCTTAGGAGGCAGTTGATTTTTTATCAAAAAATTTGATTTACAACCAAAAAAACTGACTTTTCTACCATGAAAGCTGAATTTTCTACAGAAGAGTAAATTTTTTGAGCAAAATTTTTAACAAGCTAGTTGAATTATCAACCAAAAAGTTGAACTGTCAACAAACAAGAATAATTTTCTACCCAAAAAAAGAGAATTTTCAACAAAGTTCTTAAATTTTCTACCAAATAGTCGAATTTTTAGCTTATTAAATATACATGATAAACTTTCAAATGAAAATGAATTATTCAAATTTTGAGATAAAAACACTGATAAAAAATCTGCCCGCTTCGCGGGCACATTCTCATGGCGCGCTTCGCGCGCGGCTCGCTTCGCTCGCAAGTTTGAGCGCGCCTAGGGCGCGCGACTGTTGGATCTCGCGCTTCGCGCTCGATCGTATGTTTATCTCGCGCTTCGCGCTCGATTATGTATTCACCTCGCGCTACGCGCTCGGGCGTATTTGCATCGCGCTTTACGCTAGGCTCCTCTAGATTTTTGAACTTCGTGTTCGACTTCGATGAAAAGAAAAAGTTTGTTTGCAAATATTATAAAATTATCAAAACCTCTACATATTAAGTGATTGTTAAATTTTCTTTTATTTTAGACTGAAAAGGAACTTTATTTACTCAAGGTTCTATCGACCTTAAGGAACACATTCTCATCCAGACACTCGCGCTTCGCGCTCGATATTTGATTTGAAAATCATTTGAACCGTATGATAGAAACAAAAAAGTTGGAGCGCACTTACGGCGTGCGATTTGGTAAATACACTGAGCGCGCACTTTGTGCTTCGTGTTATATGTTCTTCATATACAAATTAATAAATTTGTATTTGATTTCAAATGAAAAGTAATGATATAATTGAGGTGACAAATTTTATTAGTTAACATTTTATTTTAGCTTGTGCCGTTTATCAAAAAAGTTAATTTTTTCATTTTGAATATATTCTTACCACAAAAATTTATTACGGGAGTGTAAGTCTTTTTTGAATGCACAATTTTTGTTCATTTATATGTTTTCGTACCTTGCATTGTTTTTTCAAAACTTTGATTTTTTTTACTGTCAATGTTATTTTCACGAATAAAACAAAAACCACGCATCCTATCGAAACATGAGTCACAATAAATTTGTACCTCTTCCATGGATGAACAAATTTTGTTTCGGTCATTTTTTCGTAGCTGGTAATATTCGTCTGAAAATTTGATTTTTCTATTTTCAATGCTGTTTTTTACGAATAAAACAAAAACTACGCGTCATATCAAAAAGTGAATGATAAGAAATTTGTAGATCTTTTTTAGGTGCACAATTTTGGTGAGATGATCTTTTCTGGTATCTTGCATAGTTTTACAGCAAAATGGCTTTTTTGATTTTTCATTAATTTTTTGTGCGATCAAAATTTGAATTTTTTATTTTTCGAAAAATTCAAAAAGTTGGCATGAAAATATTATAGGGTGTTCAGGAATCAACGTTTTTCTCCTCTTGACTTTTTTTCATATCGTGCGTTTTTCGGCTTAAAATGTTCATTTTCGTTTGTTTTTTGGAATTTTGAAAATGCTATAACTCCAGTAATTTTTTTTTTATCACGAAAAGTCATAAGAATATTTTGTTCGTCATTTTACGTACTACTAATAACCGTACATAGAATTTTCAAATCTTCCAAAAAAGTGGTCTCAAAAATTTTCAAAATGTGCTCACTTTTTGGATTTTCATCCAAAATAGCTGGTTAACGAACTCGTTCTCTATTTTTCGGCCATAAAAAAGTGTGCCAAAGCTCAATCAAATCTGATCATTTTTTCGAAAGTTATCGTGGCTACAGACAGACAGACAGACAGACAGACTGACAGACAGACAGACAGACAGACAGACAGACTACAGACTACAGACAGACAGACACCTTCGTAAAAATAGTTTTTTCTGACTCAGGAGGTCTCAAAACGTGGACATTTGATGAAAACCGACTATGTCAAATTTTACATAAAACCAATACCTTCTCATTAGAATGAGAATGTAAAAATTAACTCTGAGTAAAAATACCAATTTTTAATAAATGGTTAAATTTTTAACCAAGAAGATAAATTTTCGACCAAGAAGATTGCTATTCTATCAAAAAAGTTGACTTTTCAACCAAATACATGAATTTAACGACAAGTTTCAGAATATTTTTCAAAATATTTATGTCAAGTTTATTGTTCAATACCTTACAAGGATAGCTGATGCGACAGATTACAAAGACTTTTAAACTCTCTGTAAAATAACCGATAATTGTTTTCAAATATTTAAATGATTTAGTTTCATATTCTTAATTAATTGTTCACTTTTTTATTGAATAAATTATATTTAAATAATATTTTTATAAATAAAAATTAGAAGGGGCCTGGTCAGGGCCAGATCGGGCCTTCCTTGTGGATACCCCAGTCAGGCCCTGATCGGATTAGACGTTTCATTTCGAGTCTGGCCCTAACTGGGATACCCGATTGGGGCCAGATTTTGCCAGGTCAATTCAGAGAATTACAAATATTCATTTAATTTAGGATATTTATGAAACTAAAGGATTTCAAGGATTTCTCAGAATTCGGGAAATTTCAGGAATTCAATAAATTAAATGAATTAAAGTAATCTCGAGAATTCAGAGAATTAAAGGAATTCCGAAAATTCAAGATATTCAGAGAATTCCTTGGATACGTATGTCTAATACATATAAGGGATCAAATTATAAACAGAGTAGTTTTTCAGAAATATATGTCAAATTAAAACCATCTAAACTGTATGATATCAAATGAGTCATTCAAAACTGAATAATGGGATACTGATATAAAAGGAAAGAGGAAAATAACATTTATTCATTGTGTGGCTTAAAATTGAGCAATATTTGTAGCCTCGGCAGAGATAAGGAGCCATACAGAAATTACGTAACGTAATTTTCCGACAAATGTGCCCCCCCCCCCTCTAAGAAAAGTTTTTTCCAGTTTTTCCCCTAATGTTTTCCCAATTGAGAAAAACATTATAAACCCCCCCCCCCCCAATGTATTGCGTAATACTATGTCATACGATTCTTGCCAATGGATTTTCTCTTCTATTTCTTAATACACTCCACGTCCCATAAAAGCTGGTCAGGTTTTGTAATTCCTAGAACTGCTGGACTACGCAGCTTCTCAGCAGGCAAGGCGAAAGTCGGTTGCGACTCTCGCCTTGGATGGGCCGCAGTGCGCGAGTACTCAGTCGAGTATATTGCGCATTATTATACATTCCAATTAGAAACGATTCAGGTCGCCCTGACTGTTTACGTTTCAAGGCTACTGATTTAGTAACAAGGCCAGTGCGAGGCAACCCCCGAAACTGTTATTATATGGGACTTGGAGTGTCTATTTATCATAAAATAAATTCGGTGGCATATAAAAAGTATATCAACATATGCTCACAGCTTAAACAAAGCTGCTAGCAAAGCAGACTTAGGTTGATTCATCGTTATCGTTGCTGAAACTTCATTTACACAAATTGAACACTTCGTAAATTTCGATAGAAAAGGTAAAAGAATTCGGTGAAAAGATTCAAAATGAAGAATTAAATGCTACAAAATTTTTAATTTGGTGAGGTTAAAATTAAGCAACTTAAAATTTAAAGTGTTAGAAATGAATGATTAATTAACAAAAGCCTCAAGAATAAAACAATATCAGGTATCGAAAATTTAGAGAGCAAGGAATTACAAAATTAAGTACTTTGATGCCTAAAATAAAATTATTAATTTGACCAATTGTAAGTCAACGGGCTTTCAAGTGTAACATATGCGAACATAGAGGGTTTCAATGATGGCGTATTTTGAACTTTATTTTAATACTCTGAAACATTTAATTTCAAGAATATGTGCTATATTTTATACTTACATTAAGATTTGTATTATATTGAGTACACTTACCACCAAATTTTAGAAGAATCCCCATGAGAAGAAGAAGATTGCTGATAAAGTTCTGCATACTATTAGATTGATTTTGTAAATGATGACTGAGAAATTTGGAACTTATTCACTGCTATATATACACTAATCACTATCGGTGAATATGACCCGCAAAATCTACAAAAACATGAAACTTTCCAATGCGTGGAGACTACGTGGAAGAAGCATGACGATAGCTTTCAAGCCGGAACAAACATTTAGAACTACGAATATCAATAAATAATGCTTGTGCGCCGTTCTTCTACTGATAAAATAGATAGTTTCATATCTCAAGTCAAACTTTCAGCATTTTTTTTCCTCTGAAAATATTTTTAAAGTTTCAAAAATGTTGTCATATTTCATCATGAAAAATTGTCTTTTGATCAAATT
Source organism: Andricus curvator (assembly GCA_932195095.1). NCBI lineage: Eukaryota > Metazoa > Arthropoda > Insecta > Hymenoptera > Cynipidae > Andricus > Andricus curvator. Next base: position 147,854 of record CAKNYM010049758.1, read on the forward strand.
CATGAAAAGCATTCTTTGGGGGCCATTTATTTCAATATGTTTTAAATATGGATCTTGGTACATACATACATACATACATACATACATACATACATATATATATATATATATATATATATATATATACATATGTATATATGCATATGTATAATTATATCATACTTATATTGTAACTTCGTGATACGAAGATATTTAGTGAATATTTATAATACAAACGACTGTTTAAAAAAAATGATGGATAACTCTGGGTTACACCGGATTACACCGTCTTACTCTGAATTACCTGCTTCATATCTAGAATTATGGTGGACTAGTAGTTTTGCGCACGCATATTAATTTTTTTTACGAAAGAGAATAAAACGAATACTTATTTCTTCTATATGATTTATATTTAATTAATGTTACAAAATATATGCATAAAATAATTAGAAGACACCACAGGGTGATGTCTGTAGCCTTCAATAAGAAGCTTTTCTGCATTTTTTTTCTCTGTTAAAGGAGTACATAATGGATTTCTCATATCTTACTTGCAGGTAGTTCTGCCATCGTTAACATCTGGAAAAAATTGTGAATATAATTATAATTTAATTTATTATATGTGGCTCTTAAATTTGTTTAACACTTAACTTATTTGTGAATTATATTGCCGTAATAAATTTTGTTGTTTTATAAATTAAAAGAAATTTTATTTCCAAAATAAATTGTGAATTGTTCGTTATAACGTGTATGAGTATATAAATTTCAATTTAATGAATGTTAAGAATAATATTAATTTTTATTATTATATAAGTTGTACAAAATTGAAGAAAATGAATGAAACATCGAATAATGACAGTCATTACCAATCTATCCATAGTAATCCATTCGCCACTAATATTTTATTATGCATTGAGAGATGTAGTGAATTTTTTCATGGAAAATTAATTTTCGAATTCTTATCATAAATGAGACACGTTATTACGAAAAAGTAAAATGTATTTTAGTATAACTTTTCTATACGTGAACATTTGTATCGTATATGTTGTTCTTTATGCAAAAATGAGTCCATTCTTTTATTATGAGAGGAAAATTATCCTTCCTATAGAACATTCCAGGCCTTTATAAACATTAAAGTCTCTTTCTTATTAAAACCTAAATTAAAAAAAAAATGAATAATAATAATTTTTTTTAACGTATCGCATAATTTACACTAAAAAAATATTTTCTCCCTAATATATTCTGCGACTGCAAGACTAATTTGTAATCCAAAAAGTGACTAAAAGTCAATATGTGCATTAATAGGGTGACTAATGTTATTTTCGATTTGGAAGCATTCCGAAGAATTTGATTCATGAGACTTCCAAAAATTAAAGTTGAAGTTAAAAAAATTGGAACTAATTGGAAAAAATTTTAAAACTCAAAAAATTCTTATTGATTTTATAATTTTAAAATGAATTTAGAAAAACACAAGGGAAGTCAAAAGAATTTGATGAAATGTTGAATTCAAAATTAGTTTAAAATACTTCAAGACGAATTGGTTTAAGTTCAAAGAATTCAGGTAAATTAAAAAAATTCGAAAGAGATAATGAATGAATTAGTAACAATTCAGGGTTCATTTAAAATGAATTCAAATTAATTGCAAACAATATTTGAAGATCTCTTCAAATCTGTGAAGACCTACCAAATCCCTCACTTTTTGTGAATGAATTATTTAAAATACATTAAAATATTATAAAATCCTGTGAAACTGTATGAAATTTTATAACGTTTTCTTGAATCCTGGAAAATGAATTAAAATACCTTGAGAGCTTTTAAAATCCAGTAAAATCATTGAAATCTTCGGAAAACTTACAAAATTCATTCCTATATTTTAAAATATATTGAAACCTTGCAGATCCTATGAAATAGTTTCATATATTTCGAAATTCTAAAAAATTCTTTAAAAATCCAGACAATTTTTGTTTATTTCCCTCAAAGTCATGCAAAGCCTTTAAGATTTCTATAAAAATTAATAATATCTTGAAAGTGCATTAAAATTTTCAAAAACACTTCAAAATATTTTAAATCCTTTGAAATCTTTTAAAATTTCTTGAAACTTTTTAAGGCTTTTGAAGATTCCTTGGAATTATAAACAAAAAAATCTTAAAATTTTAAAATCCTTTTAAATCATTGAAATCTATTTGAGAAATTTCTTGGAATCTTTTGAAATATTCTAAATGATTCCAATAAAATTCTGAAAGTTACTGTTTGGCAGCCCTAATTATTCTTGACAGACCTGGTGGAAAAAATTCTCTACAAATTTACAAATTCTCTGCAAATTACTTCATAATATCCCTGCAATAGCTCTGCAAGTCCTCTGCAAACGTCTCCTGCATTACTGCTTAAATTGAAACACTTTAGCATAAATGCAGAACAACTCTGCATTACTCTTCTTCAAAAAATGGTCTGCATTCTCATGCATTTCTCAGCGAGTTTTCTGCAAAGGATATTCGCAAATACTCTGTAAAAGTCTCTGCTTTACTGTTTAAATTGAAGCACTTCTGCAAAAATGCAGAGATGCTCTGCATTAATCTGCGGCAGACAACTCTCTGCATTGTTCTGAAAATGTTCGTAGAATTCTTGAACGGGACAGTAGTTTTAGCAACGAGAATCTTCAAAATTTGCGAAAATAAAGTGCGTTAAAAACAAAAGTGCGCCGTCGTTTCTAACACGAAAAAAAAAGATTCCGATTTATATGGAGAGGCGGCTTCCACATTTAACCCACTTTGTATATCAGAAGGAAGGAAGGAAAGGACGGACGGAGGATACAC
>CAKNYM010049758.1:175642-186197 GCA_932195095.1 Andricus curvator
TGAGGACGCGCTACGTAGTGGTGATAGGAAACCCACCGAGTAGCATATACATTATTGCTAAGTTAAAATTTCATTTACAACATTTTTTTAAATTGTCATCAAAATGTTGGTTATCTAGTTCTGTACTGCCACCCTTTAATTACAAATTCTGACAAAAAATTAGAGTTTTCATATTGTTGTACTTTATTGTAATTTACTATATTTCCAGATATAGTGAAGTATAAGGAAGCAAAAATGTAAAGAGAACATAATATTACTCCCAAAATTTCCTAATTCGAAAATTTCTAGGTATTTTTAAAGTATCGTATTTTTTAAATATTAAATTTTTTCACAATTAAAATGTTGTCACTGTGACTTTTTTGATGTTTTTTAAATTGTATTTTATGTAGAACTCGAGATCTCTTTTTGATGTGAAGAATTAGGCAAAGGAAATGGAATTTATGAAAATTAATTAATTTCTGTTCTTTGAGAATGTACTTATTTTTGAACCTCAGGAAGCTAAAGTAAAATTTCATACGCATTGCATTTTTTTATTTGCAGAAGAGCGTTTCTTATCATATATGTAAAATTATTTATGATAAGAAATAATAAAATGGAAATCTTGGAAAACATATATTTTCAAATTCTTACGTTCTCATCCTAATGAGAAGGTATTGATTTTATGTAAAATTTGACTTGGTCGGTTTTCATTAAATCTCCACGTTTTGAGACCCCCTGAGTCAGAAAAAACAATTTTTGCGAAAGTGTCTGTACTTTGTCTGTCTGCTGGGATGATAACTTTCGAAAAAATGATTAGATCGGATTGAGCTTTGGCACACTTTTTGAAATCCTAAAATTAAAAGGCAAGTTTGTTAGCCAGTTATTTTTGATGAAAATTCAAAAAGTTAGAGCATTTTCAAAATTTTAAAGCCATTTTTTGTAATTTAAAGGTTATATGTACGGCTATTCGTAGTATTCGAAAATGCGAATAATTGATATCCATGAGTTTTTTCGATGAAAAGAAAATTTCCAGAGTTATAGCATTTTGAAAATCCGAAGAAAAAAAACTGAACATTTTAAGCCAAACAACGCACGATATGAAAAAAGTCACGAGAATAAAAACGATTCTTTTCAAAAGCCCTGCAAGATGATGATAACAACTTTTTGAATTTTTAATTAATTTTTTTCTCCATCTAGTCTGAAGATACGTTAAAAATTTATGTTATTCTCTGATGATAATACAGACTCCTTTGAAAATTTTTCAATTTTATTGAAAAAACTAAAATTACGATTTTGACCCTACAAAACATAAAAAAAATTCCATTTTCCGGCCAAACTATGCAAGATACGAAAAAAGATGAGAAAAAAATTACCCATCCAAAATAGATTTAAAAATCTGATGTTAATCATTTTTTATAGGACGCGTAATTTTTGGTTTAATCGTGAAAAATGACATTACAAAATTTAAAAAAAAATGTCATTTTCACATTTTTATCCTAATGAGAAGGTACTGGTTTTATATAAAATTTGTATGATTTGGATTAAGCTTCGGCAGATTATTTTAAGGCCTCAAATGTAAGGACAAGTTCGTTAGCCAGCTGTTTTGGATACAAATTGAAAAAGCTATTCGGAAAGTTGAACAATTTATCCTCACGACTTCTTTCGATCGAAAAAGATTATCAGAGTTACAGCATTTTCAGAATTCAAAAAAACAAAGGAAAATGATAATTTTAAGTCAAAAAACGCCCGATATGAAAAAAAGTAGAGAAAAAAGAATCACTATACTTTTTGAAAGCCCTATAAAATTATTATAACAACTTTCTGAATTTTTGTGAAAAGTAAAAACTTCAAACTTCGATCGCACAAAACATAATGAAAAATCAAAAATTCAATTTTGCTGTTTTGAATCACTTTTTGATTTGAAGCGTAGTTTTTGTGTTATTCGTAAAAAAAAAACAACACTAAAAATAAAAAAATTACATTTTTGGACAAGCGACACATGATATGAAAAAAGTAAGTGAGCAGAAGTTGTTCACACAAAAAAAGACCTACAAATTTGTCATCAATCATTTTTTGACAAGTCACGTAGCTTTTGTTCTAATCGTGAAAATGACATAAAAAATAAACAAATTCAATTTTTGGACAGAAAGATGAGAATATGGTTGTTAAAGCCGAAGGAGCTTTAAGAAAAGACAATTCATAATCACTAAATTTCAGTTGTCCATTTTGACCTTCAATTTTAAAAGTCCTATGCAGAAATCTCGGCAATGATCAAATAAAAAATAGTAAAAAATCACATTATCTACTGATTATAATTTTGAATTGGATGAGGTTTGAAAATATCACAATATTCACATATCGAGCATTCTAGGTTTCATTATTTTGATAATTTTTCGAAATTGTTTGTTCGTCTCAAATATCTTGAAAATATTATTCTAAGTATTTGGAAAAATTCAGAAAATAAAATAGAACCTAAAGAGACAACATTTCGTTGGAATTCTTTGAAAATTATAAAGCCGTTAAAAAAGTGTAAAATGTTACATTCTCTTTAAATGTTAATATTCATCAAGGGAGATAAGGATTTTTTTTGTTTTTTGCGGCTAGTATGGATTTCAGCGATCTGGAAATGTTAACTCGTTTTATATTAATATATGAAATTTATTCTACTCCCATTATTGTTTCGATATTGGATTTTTCACGCCCATTGATTATAAGCATTTAAAAAAATGAATATTTGATCTTTACGAATGAAGGGCAACAATGAATTTTCAATTACATTTTTAAATTATGTAATCACACAAATTTATAATAATTAATAATATTTTTCTCTAAAAAAATAGGTCTTTCACAAAAATCTCGAAGTCATTTTTGTCGGGGTTCCTCAATGCCGATTGGGTAATTTGAAAAACTCGAAGGAAGAAATGTTGCCAAATTCGCACGCATAATTAAGAATTGAGTTTCAGTAAGGGGGCAGTAACAGAGAATGTGAAAATTGTGTGCATAATAGAACTGACAACAATTTAAGATTTATAGATGTAAAAGTCTATTATTGAATTTTCAGTTAAAATAATTAATTTTGAACCAAGAAAAAGGGAATTTCCAACAAAATAGTAATCAACAAAGAATGAATTCTTGAACCAAAAAAGGTTTTTCAGTCGCTATTCACGATTAGCAAATATCTTGCAAATTTATTTTAATAGTTATATTAGAAGGAAAATCTTGAGACCAAATTCAAAGGATGATTCGAGCAAGAACTGATTTAAATACCCTGCAAATTCTAGATTTTTCCGTTTTTCTTTTGATGTGGTCTTGAACAATATGTAAAACCTCTGAAGTGTGAAGTTGTAAAGTGAAATTTGTCATATCACAGGATCAATATCTAAAGAAAAGCTAAATTTTTTTTATAGATCTAGCAGGATGTGATGTTTCAAGGTAATATAGTTATTTAAATTAGATTTTAGTTACTTTTTTAAAATATTTTTTTTCTCAGAAGTGAAGTATTCTAAAAAATGTTCAATCTGCTGAAATCATAGAATTTTATGAAGTATTTAAAAAAATATTATCTAAAATTGAACCTCTCCGGATCAAAAACAGGATATGCGTGAATTCAGCCTGAGATGTTTTGTCCTAAAAGCAACTTTTAAAATCGTTCGAATTTGAATTTTAAGGACTAATTCTAGTATAGAATTTCAAGGCGCATTTTTTTTTAGCAAATATTTGCAGGTTTTGCAGTTTTTGAAGTAAATGAAAAAAAAACTAGATTTTTCGAGAAAAAAAATCTCAATCTTTTTTCACTTCAACTCGCACTAAGCTAGTCAATTTTCAGAACTTATTAATTTTGTTAATACCAGATTGAATTTTTGAGTCTTCCGAAACTGGTTAAGGAGGAAAAACTTAAATATTAAATAATAAATACTTATCGAGCGAATTTGAAGCACAACAAACTTTTAGTGAGAGAATTATTGACTAAAGTTCACATTTGTTGGGAAAAATGTTTCTTTGTGTTAAATCAATATCACCAAACCAACGATTTATTTGAGTCCAGGAATTACTTTTTTCCTGATTAATATAATTTCACTGAACTGGAGTAAACAAATCTTTGACTCAAAAAAAAAGAAAAAAAAAAAAAAATGCATTATGAATTTTCTTGGATCCAGGAATTTTTTTCAGTATATAAACTCGGATATAATTTTAAGTTATATTCTCTTAAATCATATTTGCAGACAAATATCCAGCATTGCAACAAAAATGTTCGCACGAATGGACTGCTAACAGGTATTCTGTACAATGTCGTTGCATTGACATTGCTTATCAATTTTTTATTTAATTTGTGACTAGATTTTGAGTTTTTTGCCGGTCACGATTCAAAGAACGCATCTGAAATTGATTATTAATTGAATACAGATTTGTATTTATATAAATATCTTGGATACACAAAAAATGTCTTATATCTCTAAAATTAATTTTAGATCATGTCAAAAAAACAACCATCCTCAGAACACTAAACGGTACAATACTTTTTTTCGGAACATGACGATGATGAGGGTAAGGCTTGAAAAAAATTGCTTACGAAATTTAGTCATTTAAAAGTTTAAATTACTTCGAATTATCATTTTACTGAATACCGTTTCATTATTGTTTTCAAGTACAGACATTATAAGGTGTATAGGTGTACATATCTGTATTTGCGCTTTGCGATAAGGTAATATTCTCGAGCAGGTTTTCATCATTTCCGTAATAGAAAAATGTAATCTCTTCACAGAATTTCATTTTTTCAGTAACCAATTTTATACTGATTCTTGGCACCATCTCATAAGAAAATTATGAGGATTTAAATATGAAAATCTTCTGTTTATAAACAAATGATTTCAACAACAATTCTGTTTGATTATGGTTTAATATTGGTCTTTAATATTCTTATCGCAAGTTTTCTGGTATAATGAATATACTGCAAAAGATTTTGTCTAATTTTGCAGAGAAGTAATAGACTTTATTACTCCTATTCCATAAATCAAATTTACACTTTAAAGTACGAACATATAAAAACATATCCGAAAATTATTATCATTGAAAGGCAACTTTCTGTTGTAGAGCTAAAAACCTCAAATCATGCTCAATCCAGTTTCTCTTACTGAAGGTGACATATTTGAAGTTACGAAATAAGTCTTGAATAAACATCATAACGTGATAACAAGAAGATGAGAATAATATTTCTAGAAAACAAAGGTGAAGTCATCTTTCCGTAATTTCGAATTCGTTTTTTCATCAAACATTGTCCTCGAACTTGAATCATTTCGTGTTCTGCAGATAAAATATTAACTTTCATCCTTATCAATTCTGCCACGAAATAATAAATACTCTAAAGGTGATTTTTTGCATGACGGACCAAATGTGTTTTTTGTGACCTACATACATAATTCTAAGGGAAATAGGGTCTTTCATTTTCAATAGGGAATTTAAATCACACTTTGAAAATATTGAAAACTTAAATTATTTTTCAATTGCTTCTTCATATAGGTAGGTTTTATAGGGTGAGTGTTCCAGTCTCCAGAAACGTATCAGTGATCGAAGAGTCTTGTATTTTTTGTATTAAAAATAGTGTCATAAACTATAATTATAAAAAGTAAATAGATGTTTGCATTTTGCATACTTTCTAGTAATACGCAAGGGAAAAAAATTATGCAAACTTGTATTTATTTCACGGTATTGAAAATGTTTAGTAGGCCAATCAGCCTTCATCATCATTTTGGGTATGTGTGCTGTTTCCTGTGTCAGAAAATGAATCTGTTTTATTTTGAAGTTATGTCTTACATTAGTTAATAATTTTTTTTATCAGTTTTGACTGAAATAGCTGCATTTTCAAAACGTAGGACACTTGAAGTTTTCAAAATCCTTGGAAAATTTAATGTATGTGTTGTACATTTAGAGATTTTTAATCTGTCCAAACTAAGATTGATTAGCAGTTCGAACTCAAAAGTTCATTGCCTCACTACCCGATTCGGGTAGTGTTTCTAGGTGGATATTTACTACCAATGTGGGCCCACCTGTTTTTATATAAAGTAATTATTTCAAATAAAACTTATTTGTGTATTCGACATTATAAAAATGTAAACATTGTCTAGAAATCGTAACATGTTAAACCTCGACTTAGGTACATCAACTTGACTTTTATCTCATTTGGTTGTCACACTTCGATAGATGGAGAAAAATAACTGAATTTCATATTACAAATTGAAATAGAACTATTTATAATATTTTGAATAGTGAAAAAGGTTCGTCTTTAAGAGTGATTTTAAATCATTGGTTTTCTTGAAAATATAACATCCCTAACCTATAGTAGATACAATTTTACATTTTCTTTCCACTTTTTCCATAATTTAAATTACTTGATTTAAAACGCATTTTTGATCAAACCTTCTTACTCTAAGTATTTTAGAGTAGTATATTATTGAGCCTATTTCCTTTAAATAGAAATTTGTGATGCATAAAAATACTGTCCGACTATTGGAACACATGCTGTCCGACCATTAAAAATCTTGCCCGACCACTAGTGTATTCTGGGCTTTTTCCAGAAAACCTTTTTTTTCAAAATGGATTTTGACCTAAAAATGGATAGCGGAAATAACTTTATAAATAAATATAGAGTCCGAAAATGTGAATCTTTGTTAGAAAAAAAGTTAAAAATAAGTGCCTACAACGATTTAAATATGCAGGTAATGTGTTCCACTACTGGTACGTTTACCCAATAACGTCAATTTTTAAATCTACTTTTTTAATAAATTCAGATATAATTCGACCTGAAGTACTAAACAAAACAATTTTCAAAATGTTCTTCCATGTGTTTTTTTTGTTCATCATATTTCGCAAAGTAATAGATCTATTTTCATAAAACCTGGAAGAATATTGTAGCTTGAGTTGATATCCAGGACTGATGAGATTCTGAGCCGATTTATAGATTTTTACAGGACCCACACTGAGAAAAAATAACTTGAATACAAAGAAAATTTGTCTAATTAAAAAAAAATGATCGTACTACATACGTCTTACAAAACATGTCTTTAGTACAAATAAATGGTTTTATCTAAAGCAAAAGTATGAAATTATTGTTTCAAATTAATATTTATTTGAGCAGTGAAATATGAACTAAGTGAAGGAAGATTTTTAATGGTTGAAAGAAATGAGAGATTTGTCTCTAAAAACTAGGTAGTTGATAAATTAAAATTTGATTTTAAATCAAGAAAATATTTTCTTCAAACAAATTAAAGTCTATCAATTGAAATTAAAGAATTTCCTGATTTAAATATCTAATTCTTAGGTTCAAAGAAGCGTACACCAAAGAAAGCAAGCGTAACATAACATGGTTACAAACAAAAAAAAGTTACACTTTTTGGTTCCTCTCAGAATTTCTGTTAACTAACTGGTAGCAAAATCAACCATATGGTCTAATTTACAACTTACAAAGATGCATTTTCAACCAATTGAAAATAAAATTTGAACTTTCGTAGGAGAAGCAGTGAATTGTATGCAATCAATTTCTTTTTTATAGTAAAACTTTTTTCGTTAGCATAATTCAAAGTTGATGCAACAATATAGAAGATTCCTTGGTTCGAGGTGAATCGATTGACCTATAATATTAATATATTTTATTAAAGATTAGGGAAGTTATGGTAATTTACAGATTTTGAAAATCGGGTTTTTATAGTAAAACTTTTTTTATTAACATAAGTCAAAGTTGATGCAAGTTCCGAAAAGATGTGTTGATTCGAGACAAATCGATTGACCTATAATATTATCTAATATTATATCTACTCTTTGGTAATGCATAATACTTGAAAATACGGTTTTTTATAGTAATACTCTTTTCTTTGACATAATTCAAAGTTGATGCAAGAATATAAATGATTCCTTGGTTCGAGGTGAATCGATTAACCTACAATATTAATACATTTTATTAAAGAGTAGGGAAGTTATCGTATTTTATATATTTTTTAAATCGATTTTTATAGTAAAAATTTTCTCATTCTCATAATTTAAAGTTGATTTGAGAATGTGAGTAATGTGATCCGCGTGTTTGTATGCATGGTATTCAATATCATTTGTGGAACTCGCGTACGTTTCGGTTCTACTTTACATATTATTTATAGGATAAAAAATCTCCATTTTCTTATAGTTACATATTCGAATAATTATTTTTTTCGGTTTGAATAGAAGAATGTCAGAGATACTTTAAGGAATTGATTTTGATAATTTGAAGGGATTTCAAAGAAGTTTAAAAACTATGGGGTATTTTGTTATAATCCAAGGAATTTTCAAGAATTTCAAACAATTGCAAGGAATATCAAAAGATTTCAAAAATTTGAAATATTTTGAGATATTATGAAAGATTTTAAGGAGTTTTCAATTCATTTCAAAAGATTTCAAATTGATATATATATTGTAGGAAAATATTTGAAAGAATTTCAGAAGATTCCAAGGAATTTGTTATTTATTGTAATAATTTTAAGGAACATTAAAGGACTGGACATATTTTAGGGCATGTGAAAAGAATCCAAGGCATTTTAAATGCCAAAATATTTTAAAGGGTTTGAAATATTTTTGGATATTTTAACAGATTTCAAGGAATTTTCAACTGATTTTAGTAATTTAATTGATTCAAAAGGATTTGAAATATTTTAGAGTATCTTACAAGATTACAAGGTATTTTCAGAAGCTTTAAAATGTTTCGAGTTATTTTAAAATATTGAAACTAAATCTTTATGAAATTTTAAAAGACTGCAAGGAATTTTCAAGAGTTCTAAAAAGTTTAAAGTGATTTAAAAGAACTTGAAATATTTTAAGGAATTTTGCAGGTATTTGCTTCAACAATTTCGAAGGATTTTAACGGATTAGGAGAGTTTTAGATAATTTCAAAAGAATGCAAGGCATTTTCAAAAGATTTACATAATTTAAAGGAGTTTAAATTTTTTTAGAGGATTTGAACACTTTTAGAGTATTTCAAAATATTCCAAGGAATTTTCAATTTATTTCAGTAATTTAATTGATTTCAGAAAATTTGAGATATTATAGAGTATTTAAAAAAATTTCACGGCATTTACAAAAGCTTTACAACATTTTAAGGAATTAAAAAAAAAAATTAGGGATTTGAAAACTTTTAGAGTATTTAAAAAGATTCTAAGGAATTCTCAGTTGGTTTCAGTAATTTAACTGATATCAGTAGATGATTTTAAAAGATTCTGAGTTATTTTCGAAAGCTTTAAAAAGTTGCAAGTGATTTTAAATAATTCAAAGATTTTAGGGGATGTTCAAAGATTCGAAGAAAATTGGTATTTATTTCAATATTTTGAAGAAATTTCAAAGGATTGGAAATATTACAAGGTGTTTTGGAACGATCTAAGGCATTTTCAAGAGATTTAAATAATTTCAATGGAATTCGAAAGATTTTGCAGGATTTGAAATGTTTAAGGGTATTTTAACAGATTCTAAGGAATTTTCAATTGATTTCAGTAATTTAATTGGATGTCAATAATTTCAAGGAATTTTAAAAGATCTTAAAGGGCTTTAAATATTTAAGGAAATTTTGAAGGATTTTAAGGAATTTTATATTTATTTCAATAATTTGAAGGCATTTTTAAAGATTAGAAATATTTTAGGGTATTTCAAAAGAATCCAGGGTATTTTCAAGAGATTTCAACAATTTGAAAAAATTTTGACAAAACTAGAGGATTTGAAAACTCTTAGAGTTTTCTTTAAGACTCCAAGGATTTTTCATTTGATTTCAGTAATTTAATTTATTTCAGAGGATTTGAAATATGCTAGAGTAATTTAAAAGATTCCAAGACATTTTCGAAAGCTTTGAAATGTTTTTAGTGATTTTTGAAGTTTTAAAGGTCTTGAAATATTTTGGGGAATTTCTAAAGACTCCAATGAATTTTGTTTATTTGAATAATTTGAATGAATTTCAAAGGATTTGAAATATTTTAGAGTGTTTTAAAATTTTTCATTTGATTTTATAGAAATTAACAAAATTTCAAGAATCCAAGGAATTTTCAATTGATTGCTGGAATTGATTTCAGAGGATTTTAAATATTTTGGAGTATTTTGAAATATTTCAAGGCATTTCAAAAAAATGTCAAGTTTCAAGGATTTAAAAATCTTTAGATTATTCTAAAAGATTTCAAGGAGTTTTCAATTAACTTCAGTAATTCAATTGATTTCCGAGGATTGGAAATATTTTTGAGTATTTTAGAAGACTCCAAGGCATTTGTGAAAGCTTTAAAATGTTTCAATTTATTTCAAAAGATTTCAAAGTATTTGAAAACTTTAAGAGTATTTGAAAAGATTATAATGAATATTCAATTGATTTCAGAGTATTTGAAATATTTAAAAGTATTTGAAAAGATTTTAAAGCATTTTCAAGAGGTTTGAAAACATTTTTATGGGGTATTGTATCAAAGAGTTTCCTAAAATTTCGAAAATATAGATCGATTTGATAGCACCCATGCCAGGTTTTAGGGTATACTAAAAGATTCCCCCTACTCGGTGGGTTTCCTATCACCACTACGTAGCGCGTCCTCAG
>CAKNYM010049758.1:191197-201200 GCA_932195095.1 Andricus curvator
TTCGAGTTCGAACTGCTAATCTATAATAATAATAATAATAATATAAAAGATTCCCTAAGGAATTTTCAATTGATTTCGGTAACCTGATAGGATTTCAAATGATTGAAAATATTTCAGGGTACTTCAGAAGATTTCGAAGCACTTTCAAGAGATTTACAAATCTTAAGGCATTCCAAAAGATTCAAAAAAGATTTCCAACATATTGAAGAGTAAATGATAATAAATTGAATTATAATCATATTCACAATTCTTTCAAGATGATAAGGATGGCAGAATTTACCTACAAATAAATTGTGAGAAATCTATTTATTGCTCCTTTAACAGAGAAAAAAATGAAAAGGAGCTGCTTATTGGAGGCTACAGACAGCATACTTGGTGCCTTCTAATTATGTTATACAAATATTTTGTGACATTCATTAAATATAAATAGAAAAAATAAGTAGTCGGTTCATTCTTTTTCACACAAAAAATTAATAGGCGCGCGCCTTGGCGCGCGCAAGATTACTAGTATTCAAAAAAAAAATCACTAATGATTGAACTTACTTTGGCTAATTTTGTTGCGTTGTTTCCTGGATTGAACACATTTCATCTCTTATTTTAAACTACTGGAGACGTTTTTTCCTATTGATTATCATTAAATATATTATTTAAATACAGGACTTGCATGTTGGTGGCGGAAGTGAGAACGTGTTAAGTGACAGGTGGAGAGAGAATTTTACGGAATTTGTGTGGAAGGTGTGAGTGGAGTGTGAGGGTGGAAGCCGAGGAGGTGAGTAGGGTTGTGTGGGGTGAATTGTGGAGATAAAAAGTGAGTTTCAGCGTGTGTGGGAGGTGGTATCTAGCTGGATAGGGAAAGTGAGGTTAGGTTGGCAAGTAAGCGGGGGAGTTCGTGGTCAGGAGTCCTGGGCTTTCGAGGGTTCAAGGGTGGTTCTCGAAAAGTTAGGGGATGCTAAGGGAGAGAAAGGGGTGTCTGCAGGGACTGAGGAATTGAAAAAAAAAAAAAAAGGGAAAAAAAAAAAAGGAAAATTTGGCGGCGAAAGACGCCAAAATTTTGCAGAGACATCTGTCGGTTGCGGCAGGTACTGCATGGATAGATCCCATTTACCGGCGGTAGAGCGGGAGGTGGGCAGCGAGAGTACTGGCAGTGCTGGTAGTGAAACCGACGGGGAGGGAATTTTCCACAAGCCACGACGGCCAACAACGCGTCGCCCGGTGTCGAGCGGTGCGTCGGGGAGAGGGAGAAATCGGGACGGTGGCAACGAAGGAAGCGAGAAGGTAAGGGAGAGAGCGTCAAGCGCAAGTGACGGGGAGGATCTCTTGAAGAGGAAGAGAGACAGCCAAGAGAGTCCGGAGAAAAGCGAGGTCGAGAGCCCGTTTAAAAAAAGCGGGATAACCCCGAGGTCACCCCCCAAAAAAATGGAGGGGATGTTGGAAAAGGAGGCTCTCGGGATGTTGATAGGCGAGATCAGGGGGCTGAGGGAGGAAGTAAGGGGGACCAAGGAGCAGATGGAAGGTATGAGGGAAGACCTGCGAATCAGAGATGAGAAATGGGAAAAGGAGGTGAAAGAGCTGAGAGAGAGAGTAGATGGGTTAGAGAGGGAAAGAAAAGAAAAAGAAGTTAAAATAAAACAGATGGAAGAGGAGATTAGGGCGTGGAAAGAAAGGACGGAAAAAAGGCTTGAGAAGGTGGAGGGCAGGACGGAAATGGAAATAGGAGTCGGGGGTAGCGGGGGCGAGATTAAAGGTATTTGGGAGAGGGTAGGGAATATGATAGAAGAGAAAGTGGGAGAGCGTAGGAATGAAAAGGAGGAGAGGGCGGATAGGGAAAGGATAAGGGCAATGGAGTTGAGAATGGAGAGAAAGGAGAAGGCAGACAGGAGAAATAATATTGTGATAAGAGGGTTGAAGATGAAGAGCGGGGAAGAAAGGGAGGGTGTGGAAGCGCTGCTACAGAGCATAGGGTGGAATAAAGGCAGGGTAGGGAAAGTTAAGTTGGAGGGGAGGAAGGAGAAAGAAGTGGCGGTTGTGGAGTTGGAGAGCTGGGAAGAAAAATTGGGGGTAATGAGAAATAAAAATAGGATAAAGGATAAGGAAGTGTTCATCGATCACGATTTGACGAGAAAGGAAAGGGATGTACAGAGAATGCTGTACGACAGGGCTAGGAGGGAGAGGAGTGAAGGGAGATCGGCGAAGGTAGGATATCGGAAAATAAAAATAGACGAGAAAATGTGGGTGTGGGACGAGGAGAAAGAGGTGTTGAAGGAAGTGCAGGGGAATTTGTTTCGTAGGAAGTAGGGGGGCGGGGGTAATGCAGGGTAGAGGAGTTGTGAAGGTGCTTTACTGGAACGTAGCAGGGGTAAAGAAGAAGGATGAGGAGTTCTGGAGGTATATCCAGGAATTTGATGTGGTAGGACTGGTAGAGACGTGGGTGGAAAGAAAGGAATGGGATAGAATAGAGCCAAAGCTGCCAAGGGGGTATAGGTGGAGACTCCAGGAGGCGGTCAGAGTGAAGAAGAAAGGAAGGGCTAGTGGGGGAATTATAACGGGGATTAGAGATGGATTAGAGGAAGAAGCTCACGGAGAGGTAGAGGGGGAGGGAGTGCAAATGAGGAAAGTAAAGATAGGAGGGGGAATGTGTAAGTTTGTGACAGTGTACAATAAGGATGGGATGGAAAGAATTAAAGAAAGGGTGGAAGACCTGTTAGGTGAAAGAGAAGAGGGTATGGTTGTACTGGGTGGGGACTTTAACGCGAGGATGGGGAGGGAAGGGGGCCTTTACAGGGAAGGGGAGAGCTTCGAAAGGAACTCAAAGGATAGGTTAATAAATAAGGAGGGGGAGATTCTAAGGGACTGGATGGAGGATAGAGGCTGGGCGGTGGCAAATGGTATGGCAACTGGGGACGAAGAGGGAGAATACACATACGTAGGTAAGGTGGGGGTATCGGTAATAGATTATGTAGTTATGAATATGCAAGGGTGGGAGGAGATGGAGAGATTCGCAGTAGAAGGGAGGGTAGAATCAGACCATCAGCCATTAGGGTTGTGGATAAGGGGTGAGAACGGTGGAAGGCAAGGTGGGGAAGAAGTGTCGACGGGGGAGAGGGTTAGCTGGACGAGGGAGGCGATAGAGAAATATAAGGAGCAGTTAGGGAACGTACGCTTCGAAGGGGAGACGGTGGAAGAGATATGGGAGGATTTAAAAGAGAAAGTGAAAGGGTGCGTGCAAAAGAAGGTATTCAAAAAGAAGAAGAAAGGAATGGTGAAGCCGTGGTGGGATAGGGAATGTAAAAAGATGAAAAGGAAGGTGAAGAGGAAGTACAAGAAGTGGAAAGAGGGTACTGCGAAAAGGGAGGAGTACGTAGAAATGAGGAAGGGGTTTAGATTGATGTGTAAGAAGAAAGAACAGGAAAAGGAGAAAGAGCTGGAGGAGGAGTTAGGAAATGTTAAGACAGAAGGGGACGTCTGGAAGATAATAAATAGGTTTAGGAAGCGTAGAGTAGCGATAAGCGACAAGATAGGGAGTGAGGAGTGGAGGGAGTTTTTTAAAGAATCATTTCAGGGCTCAGATTCAAGGAAGAGAGATGATGGTAGTAGAAGAACGGGGGAGGCAGAGATGGAGGAGTTGAATGACGAGGAGATAGAGAAACAGATAAGGAAGTTAAAAAGGTCAAAATCAGCAGGGCTGGATGGGCTAGAGAACGAAGCATGGCTGTTTAGTACACAAGAGGTTAGGGAGAGGCTGAAGGAGGTAGTGAAGAAAGTATGGAGGGGGGAGGGATTCCCACGAGGGTGGAGAGAAGGATTAATAGTGCCTTTGTATAAGAAAGGAGAGAGGGATAGGCAGGAAAATTATAGGGGGATTACGCTAATGAATACGGCGTATAAAGTATACGCGATGGTAGTAGCGGAGAGGCTGCGGAAGGATGTCGAGGGGAAAGGAATATTGCCAGAGACGCAGGCGGGCTTTAGGGCAGGTAGGAGTACTATCGACAATATCTACGTTCTACAGCACGTGGTGGATAGAGAATTAGCGAAGAAGGGATCGAGAGTGTACGCGTTTTTTGTGGATCTAAAAGGCGCGTTTCCGTCGGTGGATAGGGGGAGGTTGTGGGAGGCGATGCAGGAGAGGGGAGTGGAGAGAGGCCTGATCGAGAGGGTAAGGGAGATATATGAAGAAACCAAAGATAAGGTAAGAGGAGGACAGGGGATTTCGGAGGGATTCTGGATGGATAAGGGGTTAAGACAAGGGTGTCCGCTTAGCCCGACGCTTTTTGCGATTTTAATTGCGGATATGGAAAGTAAGCTGGAGGCCGGAGTGGTAGGAGGAGTCAGGATAGGAGGGGTTAGAATTTGGTCGCTAGCGTATGCAGATGACATAGTGTTGTTGGCAAAAAGCGAGGAGGCCTTAAAGGAAATGATGAAGAGGTTGAGAAAATACCTGGATAAGAATAGGTTAGAACTGAATGCGGAAAAGTCCAAGGTTATGGTTTTCAGAAAAGGAGGTGGAAGGGATAAGGAAGGGGAGTGGAAGTGGAAGGGAAAGGCGGTGCAGGCGGTGAAAGAGTTTGTGTACCTGGGCTTCTTGTTTCGGAGGAATGGCGGAGTGGGTGGTCACATAAAAGAGAGAGTGAGGAGGGCAAATGTGGTGATGAGGCAGGTGTGGGGGTTGGGAAAGAAGTTATTCGCGGATGATTTTGGGAGGAGAATGAAATTGTTTGACTCACTAGTGATGAGTGTACTATTGTATGGAGTAGAGGTGTGGGGGTGGAAGGAAAGCGAAGAGGTAAATAGGATACAGGAGAGGTATGTAAAGTGGACACTGGGGTTGGCAAGGAACACGCCTAATTATATTGTCAGGAGGGAGACGGGGAGAACGAGTGTAGGGATTCTAGCGGGGAGTCGAGCGTGTAAATATGAGGAGAAATTTTTGGAAGAGGGGGGAAGTAAGCTGGTTAGGGAGTGTTGGTGGGAGAAGGAGAACAGGAGAGGGGGTGGGAAGATGGAGGTTGAAAGAGAAAGGTATTTTAGAACGAATGGACTGCATATTGATGAATTGAGAAGGATGCATGAGGAAGGAAGGAAGGTATATGAGTTGGTTAAGAAAAACAGCATGGAGAGAGAGAAGACAGCAGGGGAAGAAAGAATAAGAGAGACAAGGTTTAATGGGAACTACGTGTGGATTATGCCAAGGGCGAGAGCGCAATATTTGTGTGAGAAAGGAGAGAAAGGAAGTCAGGAGCTTATAGCGAGGATGAGATGTGGGTGCATGGAGGGTTTCAATAGGTTTTGGCTCGATAGGGAAAAGAGGATGTGTGAACTATGTGGGAAGGGGGAGGCAAGAGTGGAGCACTGGTTGGAGGAGTGCGTGGAGGTGGAAAGGAGTGGGATAAGCATGGAGGTATTGATGCATGAAAGGGGGGACAAAAGGGCAGTAGCATGGGTGAAGGGAGTATTGGATAAGATGGAGAAGAAGAGAAGGAAGGAGGAAGAGGAATGGAGAAGGAAAGATTGTAAATAGAGGAGGAAGTAAATATAAGTAATTGTAAATATTGTAAATAGTAGATAAGTATTAGGTATTAGTCGCGGAGGCAGAGTATGGTAATGCGAGGCAAGCAAGAAAGTAGGGACATGCGAGCGAGGCGAGGCGAAGCGAGGAAGGCAATGCGATAAGAGCGAGCGGCGTTAGATATAAGGTGTGGAAGGATGTTAGTTTTAAGGCTTAGTTGTAAGAAAATTCTGTAAAAAAAAAAAATGGAAGTGTAAGCAAGTCAATTTTTTAAGGCCAGCAGGCTAAAAAATAAACGTTTATCTATCTATCTATCTATTATTTAAATACTCTTAAATTTCTCAAAAACCTAAAGTATGCAGAATTTGAAAAAAAAAACAGAATACAACAACATCTTTAATTGATCATGAACACGGGTTTCCCGAGAACAATAATTTTGAGATATTAATCAAAAATGGCGCCATGTACTTTTTAATAATTGGACTACAAGTAGCATCATCAATCAGATACGCAAAATCAACAGTTTAACGGAAACGTTAATCTTGAACAAAAAAGCTGAATTTTCAACAAAAAATTATTTTTTTTTTTAATATAAAAAGTAGTTGAGCTTATCCATAAAAGGCGAATTTTTAACAAACTAATTAAATCCTCGACCAAAACAGATTGACTTGTAACCTAAGAGTAGCATTTTCAACCAAAAAAGATTACATTTTCCACCAAAGAGATGAATTTTCATCTAAATGATGATTCTTCAACGACAAAGAATTTTCAATAAAGTAGTTCAAATGTTACCAAAGTTCTTGAATTTTTGAACGAAAGAAATTAATTTTTGAAGAAAAACGTAATGGATAATATTTTGATGAAACGAGATTCCAATTTTTAATAAAAAAAAAAATAAATTCACCCAAACAGTGAGAATTTTTAATAAAATAGTTATATTTTTAGGCAAGATAGATGTATGCTCAACGAAAAATTTAATTGAGGATGTTTCAACTAAAAAAGGTTTAATTTTTCATCAAAAAGAGTCGAATTTATTCAAAAAAGACAAACTTTGCACAAAGTGATCAAATCCCCGACCAGAATAGAATAATTTCCAACTAAACGTCTACATTTTTAAACAAAAAAGATTAATTCATCACAATAACAGATGTATTCTTGAGCATATTTTATGGGACTTGAACTCTTTGATTTTTCAAAGTATAAGGTTACTTTAAATCTTCCCAGAAAATTTAAAAAGTTGTTTGTTCTCTTGAAGCATTTAAAAATTATTTTAAGATTTTGAATTTTTCATTCGCAACCCTCAAAAATTTACATCTCGTTTAAAATTGTTTTTTTGATATCAATCGTTAATTTAACTAGCAGGAAAATATCTTGATTGAATATCAATATTAGCTTACACCACGTCATTCGATAAAAAAAAGCATACTTGATGCAGAACTCTTCTAATTTCGTATAATCTGAACTAAAAATTGAATGATTTCAAATTTTCAATATAAAGTCGAAATTATTAAATTAAATTGCAAACCATAAAAAATTAAACAATATTCATTTGGAGGCATTTAGTATTTAGAATAATTATCTCCCGAACAATTGAAAAACCCCAAAAAATTAATTTTAACTGGATCTGCCATAAGAAAACCCTACAGTAAATTTCATTCCGATTAGATAATTTTTCCGAGTATTTCGCCGGCATTTTGGTGCCGTCATTTTTCAAAATTTGGATTTCAAAGTTTAGGATCGAAAAATTCTAGATGAATGCGTTTAATAATTGAATACAAATTTGTAAATTTAGGAAAAAATACTAATAAATTTTTTTGATTTCGACGCGTTCGCATTTGTGCGAATTTAAATTGTGGTTCAGATTGACTACTTATTCATTAATGAGAGCCTTCGAATTGAAATAATATCATGTATCGAACTTCACTTAAAATCTTAGTTTACACCACCGATGGAAATCATCCACACACGCCTGCACTCTTTAATAATTAAATTCATTGTAGGGGTGTTTTGAAAAAAATCAAGCAGAAGGAGAGCAATATTGAGTACATTGGTGGCTTTTTATTTATTTTCGCTTTTCAGCAACCATACCATATATCATCTAGAATAAGAGGAAAGAAAGCTCCCTGAACTTGGTTATTACTTCTATCTATGTAGACACAAAATAAGATACCATCAGGAAAAAAAGCCCGTTTTTTTTTATCATTGTCATAATGTTCTCGTTTATTTCCACCTGCGAGCCTAATATCCATCAGTACAGGATCAGGTTTCACATTCACTACCGTTAGTTGGAAGTAATGTCCAAGAAAAGCGATAATCCATTCATCATTAGTAGGATTCACATTGTCTCCAACTTAAAAGGAAAATAAAGATTTGTGAATTTAGAGAGAATAAATATCAATCTCAAAATTGAACGTTATTTCTTAAATGCAAATTTTTGTAAAGCACCGAATAAAAGGGATGGGAAGTAATTAGTTTTATATAATTTGTTACTTTTTTTAGTAAAATAGTGTGATTTGAAAAATGGTTAGTTTTATAGTTCATTTCGAAATATAGTTCAAAAGACTTCTTTACTACCATTAAATAAATTTTACTGCTTTTGCAACTATTTTATTTTATTTTTCACTATTCAAATTGTGGCGGCTGGTTTTTAAAAAGTTTGCTAGTAGGTCAGGAATTATTTTGAACTCGGCAAGGGGCTACTTCAAAGCAAAAGCTTTCAAAAAATTATTTTCGCTAAAAATAAAGAAGGAATTCACAGAACTTCCAATTTCCGGTCAGGTGCTTTCCCACTAAGCTACTAGAAAGATCAAGAGAAGAAACCTTTTTTTAGAAATACACGCATCATTATGCTAGATGGTACAAATAAAATTTTTCAAGGAATCTGTATCATCGATTGTTTTTTTTTATTATCTTCTTATGATCTACCTTCAGAAAAAATAAATTAAAATAATTTTTGATTCCAAGCTCCATCTAGTCTGAAAAAGACGATACAAATTTCTGTTATTCTCTAATGATAATACAGACTCGTTGAAAAATTTGATTTGTACCATCTAGCATAATAATCCGTGTATTTCTGAAAAAGGTTTCTTCTCTCGATATCTCTGGTAGCTTAGTGGGAAAGCACCTGACCGGAAAACAGAAGTTCCGTGGTTCCACTCCCAGCGAAGCGAAAGGACATGTTTCTTCACGAAAAATGAATATCTTAATTGTTGTTAAAAATATAAATGTGAGTGATTTGATCAAAGATTTGAGAAAATTCCATAATTTTTTTATATCACATGCAATTCAAAACCAAAAAGATTCATTTTCTATCGAAAATGATGAATTTTTAATAAAATACATCAATTTTGAAGGAAGTAGTTAAATTTCCAACTTCTAGATGAAAGCAGAATTCAATCTTGAATTTAAAAAATGGACTCACCAACAACACTGATTTTCATGAAAACAATCCAATTTTCAAGCAAAAAAGGATACTTAAAAAAATTGTTTATTTTCAACAGAAAAAGTTAATTGTCAACGAAATAGTTGATTATTTCAACAAACTGGTTGAATTTGTAACCCAATAAGACGAATTTTCAACATAACAGTTGAACTTTGAACAAAAAAAAACCTTTTTCACAATTGTTTAATTTTCTACAAAATAAATTAATTTTTTATTGAAATTATTTTCATTTTCAACCAAAAACTTCAATTTTCAACCAGAAAAATTAACTTTCGTATAAAGTAGATTCATATTTCAGCAAGGAATAGAGTTTTCAACTAAAAACATATATTTTCGAACAAGAAAATAAATGTTCTACCATAAAAGATGACTTTAAAGAAATATACATTTTCAACCAAGCAGTTGAATTTTCAACTGAAAAGGTGAATTTTCATCCAAGCAGTTGAAGTTTTAATCCAAAATGAAAAGCATACATTTTTGTCCGGAAAGAATTATTTCCTTCAAAGTAGATTAATTTTTAACTAAGTAATTGAATTTTCAAACAGAAACATGAATCTTCAACGAAAAAGATTAATTTTCTACCAAAAAAGGCGAATATTCAAAATAGTGAATTAATTTTCAACCAAGAAGTTGAATTTTCAACTAAAAAGGTGAATTTCCATCCAAGCAGATGAATTTTCAACCCAAAATAAAAACATACATTTTTGACCGGAAAGAATTACTTTCTTCATAGTGGATTAATTTTTAACCAATTAGTTGAATTTTCAATAGAAAACATGAATTTTTACCCAAAAAGATTAATTTTCCACCAAAAAAGGCGAATATTCAAAATAATAAATTAATTTTCAACCAAGAAGTTGAATTTTCAACTAAAAAGGTGAATTTCGATTCAAGCAGATGAATTTTTAACCCAAAATAAAAACATACATTTTTGACCGGAAAGAATTACTTTCTTCATAGTGGATTAATTTTTAACCAATTTGTTGAATTTTCAATCAAAAACATGAATTTTCACCCAAAAAGATTAATTTTCTACCAAAAAAGGCGAATATTCA
>CAKNYM010049758.1:210587-226668 GCA_932195095.1 Andricus curvator
TAATTCAATTTTCAACCAAAAACATGAATGTCCAACCAGAAAGATTAATTTTCTATGAAAAAAGGCGAATATTCGAAAAAATACATTAATTTTCAACCAAGCAGTTGAATTTTCAACCAAAAAGGTGAATTTTCATTCAAGGAGTTGAATCAAAAATAAAAAACATACATTTTTGACCGGAAAGAATTACTTTCTTCAAAGTAGATTAATTTTTAACCAAGTAACTGAATTTTCAATCAAAAACATGAATTTTCACCCAAAACTATTAATTTTCTACCAAAAAAGGTGAATATTCAGAAAAATAAATTAATTTTTAACCAAGCAGTTGAATTTTCAACTGAAAAGGTGAATTTCCATCCAAACAGTTGAATTTTAAATCTAAAATAAAAAACATACATTTTTGTCCGGAAAGAATTACTTTCTTCGAAGTAGCTTAATTTTTAACCAAGTAATTAAATTTTCAACCAAAAAGATTAATTTTCTACCAAGAAAGGCAAATTTCTAACCAAGGAGTTAAATTTTCAACCAAAAGCATGAATTTTCAATGTAGAAGATTAATTTTTTACCGAAAAGACACATTTTGAACATAATACATGAATTTTAATTAAAAAAAGATCTGGATCACTAGGTAATTACTTGGAATACCTCAATTATTTTGAATATACTTGGATCAAAAGCTGCTTATTTTGAATAATCGGGATTACTCGGAAATACAAGTGGATTACTGGGATTATCGCGGATTATCATTTGGGATAACCGAGCGGTCCATCGCATTACATCGTCCATCGGCATACCATTAAGCCATTTCCCTTTCGTGGTAGGCGTGACTTGCTCGGTTGGAAAATAGTGTTGGGTATATGGGTGTATTGGTATAGAGTATATAGGTATAAGTTAGATAGGTATATAGGTGTAAAGTAGATAGGTATATATGTGTTAGGTATATATGTTTTAGATTGATCTGGAATTCTCGTGTCATTTATTCAAATGACACGTTTATTCCGCAACACTGCTCCGACCCAGGTTGCTGATCAATCTCTCTAGCGATCACCCCAAGTGAAGAGCCTCACAAAATTGTTATGTATGGTTCCCCACTTGGGCCCATTAGAATCCAAGGTCTTTGTTTCAGGCTTCATTCATTCTATTGTCACTCTGTTTACAAACTATTTGTCGCCACACTTTTCTGTCCTGGCATACTACTCTAGCTTCCTTCACGTCCATGCATTTTTTTATGCAAGCTCTTGTGTTTCTATGGCTTCTTACGTCTCTTCGCATTAATGTCTCGTTTACCGATTCTAACCATTCTTTCGGCGGTCTACCTCTAGGCATTCTGCCATTTACTCTACCTTTGTACACTTGTTTGGTCAGTAGCTCATCTTTCATTCTTTCAAGATGACCGAACCATCTTAACTCATTTCTTTCCCATGTGTCAACTATTGTCTCTTTTTCACCACATTCTTTGAGGATTGTCTCGTTTCGGACTTTATCCATAATTTCAGGAATTCAAGAATTACAGGTAATGCAGAGATTCAAAATTCATTTGTTCGTAATTAAAAAGTCGAAGAAAAACTAAAGATTTCAGAAAAAAAAACAATTTTTCTAGCATTACACTAAGAGAATATAAATATAAACAATAATTAATCAATTCTTTAAATAAGCATGTTTGTTAACTTGCATTAATTATCACTTCACTAAGTAAAAAGTGGATGAAAACTTTAATAGTTCAGAAAAAACGGCAACTTTTTAGCACTTATCTAAGAGAAGATAGTTATAAACAATTATAAATTGTTTAAACAACTATGTTTATTAAATTGCATTATCTATTACTTTACTAAGAATTATTCTAAGAGAATATTATTAACAACTTGCGCCACCTCTGAATATCATTTGAAAAAAAAAAAATGAATTCATTTTTGTGTGGATTCGAACAAATTTCCGAGCGTCATTCATAAAAATTGAAGAAAAATTTTTTGGACTACCCTAGTTTACATGCAGCAACGTGAGTAATCTCAAACAGAAAACGTTTGCAAATTATGATATCAGAAAAATTCTCAAATTTGTTCAAGATTAGAGATTTTTTCTCATATGTTACGTCCTTTGGATCAAAATTTGAATTTCCGATTTGTCTCGTAGTATCTTCGAAAAAATAAAATAAAAAATATCAAGTCTTATGAAAAAATGTTTGAAAGACAAATTATAGGTTTTTTAAAAAGCTACAATTGTTCTCTGAAACTTTTTTTACTTATTTATTTTTTACTATTTTATTTATTTTAAATGTTACTTTATTACGATTAAAACAAAAACTACGCGTCCTAAAAACAACTTTGGTCTATTAATTTTGTTTTCGTACCTATTCCCGCTTTTCCACAAATTTTTTATTTTTATTTTCAATTTTATTTTTTACGATTAAAACCAAAAGCAAGGTGGGTAAACCTGGAAGTACCACCATGCCCAATCAATGTATGTCCTATGCCAGAATTAAGGGCTCATTTAAGGCTAATTTAATACCCAAAAGCCAAATTTTGGGCTCTGCATTTTTTTAAAAAAATGCATGGTACTGCCAGCTTTACGTCAAGCTAGCAGTACCATAGTAGAAATATTTGTTAAATGAACTTTTTTCTTCCACAGGAATTGAGGGCTCATTTAAGGCTCTTAAATCACCTCCGGCGCAATTTTTTAAAAACAACCCCTATCACAGAAAAACTACCCTAAAAAATAAATATGCACTAATTAAAAAAGTGAGTACATAGGAATTAAAAGCTCATTTTAGGCTCTCCAACGTCCTCAAAATCAATTTTCCAAAACCATCCCTTAACATTCAAAAACTACCCCTTATCCAAAAGTACTCACAAAGTGCAAGAAAAAGTATTGCATCAGTTTGGAATATTTTTGAGTTGTGCGAAAACACCTAAAACTATTTCAGAAACCACCCCTAAAACTCGAAAACCACCCCGTGAAAGAATTTGACATTAAACTGAGAATGAAGTATATTAGCAGTTTTTGCTTTTCTTGGACCGTGCGCAAACAGGATATACCCTATGCCAGAATTAAGGGCTCATTTAAGGCTAATTCAATACATAAAAGCCGAATTTTGGGCTCTGCATTTTTTTATGGTACTGCCAGCTTTACGTCAAGCTAGCAATACCATGGTGGAAATATTTGTTAAATGAACTTTTTTCATTCACAGGAATTGAGGGCTCATTTAGGGCTCTTAAATGACTCAAGGCGCAATTTTTCAAAAACAACCCCTATCACAGAAAAAGTACCCTAAATGTACAATAGCAGTGACGCTCAGTGTTTCTGTGCTTTCGCTGCGTAGCCCTGTACCATTGGCGAAGCATTCCAGGCTGATCACCCGCTGCAAGTCGATTCATCCGGAATGAAAGACCCTTTTATTGTTATGAGATCATTGCTTCTTACAAAAATTGAAATTATGAAAGCAGGGTGGCCATTTTAATCGAAGAAAAAAATTCCCGCTCATTTCCCGATTTTTTCTCAGTTCGCAAACATTTTTCACGGTCAGTAACATTGAAAAATTCGAACTCTAAAGGAAACATCTTTCCATTTAATGTAATAAAAAAAACTTAAAATTAAAGCACTCAAAGTGGAACTCTTGAATTTTAAACTTTTTAAGTTAAAGTTTAAAAGTTTTTTTGTTCAAAATTTTTGTATTCGAATGCTCAATAATTTACACATATAAAATGGAATGTACCAGCCTTTGTCTTTTATAAGGGGAACATTTATAGCAGGCCCGTGCGGAAAATGCCTTTTTTAGCCTTATTTAAAAAAAGGCTCGTACCAGGCCCTGATAAGGTTGCCTGATTTAAAAATGTATATAACGGTCCTGGTCAGGTCCAAATAAGGCCCGGATAGGCTAGCCTTATTTTTAATTAAGGCAATCTGATAAAAGGCCGTATTTACGGCCCTGATCAGGTACGAATAAAGCCCGGATAGATTGCCCTTTTTATTAAGTATACCATTAAGCCAAGTAACGCAGTTTATTGAAACTTTTCATACTACTGATAATGATTAATAGTCGCTTTCGTAAAAAAAGGAGAAAATAGATTAATTCATGTTGAATTTTTTCATCTAGTATATTAGATTTTTTTACAATAGTTTAACAATAATCTACAGTGCTCAGCTATGTAAAATGCTTGAAATAATAATATTGCAATTTCATCGCATTATTAATCACTATAAATAATAATTAATCAAATTCTGATATCGTAAATTATTTATTATGTATTATGTTGAACAAATAATTATTTTATTCTAGCTTTAATAAATAATTTCGTATATTCATATATCTAACTCTCATAATGGTATGAATGATAAACCACGATTCATGGATAAAAGATTGGACACAAAAAGATTTGATTTAAAATTTGAAGATTTGAATCTTGCCGCCTTGGGCAAAAGTTCGGCTGTGGTGCGCCAGGGCGCGCAACGATTTGCCTCTCTCGCAGTCGAAACGGCGCGTCGAGTGTTTAAGACAGGAGTCGAGGCGCCGAAAATCATACTTACTTGGCATGAATGCTACCGTGATAAAAAAGGTTGTTACTGTAGGGCGAGGCTCTTCTATTGCACTTACGGTCGAGCTGACTCTTTTGCTGCTGCGAGATATCCGTAATGTGGATATCTCGGTTGTATAATTTTTGTTAGTCGCGACTGTGTACGCGCGCTGTACGGATACGGAAAATTTTATAATACTTGACAGAATTGAAAAAGATTTTAATATACATTATTGTACATAATAATATGTATTTTAATAAAACATCACCTTTGGAAGTCAACATACATATTTTTATATTTATTTCATTCTCATTTGAAAAATAAGTAAGGGATTCGATACGAAATAATGACGGCCCTGCAAAGGACCTTAATTATTTTAAAGGTACAAAAAAGGCTGCCTGACATGGACCTTATAAGGTAGCCAATTACGGCCCTTTCAATTCCGAGCGTGACGGAACACCATAAGGGCCTGATAGGATTTACTTATCCGGACCTTAAATATAATACGGCAATCCTTTCAGGACCTTATAGTGCCCGGATTTAAATTTCCACACGGGGGACTGCAGGGTATACATCACTTCGCGAGTTTATAAGTTGGAATCGTTGACTCTAAGTCAAAGAGAATATTCTTTGATTTTAAGAAATTTCTTCTGATTCAAATTTTTTTTTGTAGCTAATTTTTTTAACTTTAAGAATGATAACTTATATATTTCAATTTTCTCTAAACTTTCAAATATAGGTACTAAAAGATCCTCCTCAACAAAATTTCTTTTCTGTGGCAGCTATGAATATTTTTTAACAAAATTTACAATTCATGCAGTTTGACGCAATGCACAAGATAAGATGTCTCACTTATTTTATGATGCCTGTTTTCATGATTCCAATGTCGTGTACTTGAACTAGTTTTTCGATTCTTGCCTTATAATTAACAATTTTTTTAAATTGTATCCGTCAAATATAATGAGAAGTTCCTTCATATTTGTTGTAAATAAAATATAAACAAATTGAATTTTTAAACTTGGAAAATTAATTTTTTCACGAAGATTTAATAATTGATATTTCAACGAAATAAGACTTTAATTTTAAATCAAAAAAACTTGAATTAATAAAAAAATATGAATTTTCAACAAAATAGTAAAATCCGCAAAGCAGATTAATTTTTAATCGTAAGATTTAATTTTCGGCCGAAAAGTACCTGAATTTTACACAAAATGGTTCAATTATCAGCTAGGATAGATGAATTCTCAACCAAAAACGCAATTTTGGATGTTTCAACTAAAAAAGGTATAATTTTTAATAAAAAAGAATTCAATTCATCCAAAAAAGGGCAAATTTAAACAAAGTAGTCAAATTCTAATTAAAAAGTAATTTACAAGGGAAGAGGGTGTTAATGAGTACCAGTAGTAGAGAGGAGTTAAATTATTTATTAATGAATGAAGGTTGTCTGGAGGTCAAAGCTGACAGAGTTTAAATAGATCGGGTACACTCTAAACATAAACCGAAAGTACACACAATCTGTTTAAATTTTCTTTAAAAATTAAGTTTTCAAAATATAAGATCATTTTAAATGTTTCCAGAACATTTAAGAAAAGATGTTCATTTTCTTGAATCATTTTCAAATTCTTATGGAAGGTTGAATGTTTTATTCGAAATCTTAAAAAATTTACATTTCGTTTAATTATTTTTTCCTTATATCAATCGTTAATTTAATTGGCAGGAGAATATCAGGATTGAATATCAATATTAGCTTGCATCACGTCATTTGATAAAAAAACAAGCATACCTGAGGCAGCACTCATCTAATTTGATATAATTTAAACTAAAAATTGAATGATTTAAAATCTTCAAAATCAAGTCAAAATAATACTGACCCTAGTTGAACGCACTGAAAGGATTTTTGGAATATTGATTTGAAAAAAAAAATAATTCTTGAAAAAAGTCAAACATATCAATAACTTAATTTGTATTGATCTGCGGCAAAAATCCTTTTAGCGCATTCAACTGGGGTCTAAAAGGAACCCCTAGGCCACGTATCTAGTCAATATTC
The DNA here is from genome assembly GCA_932195095.1 of Andricus curvator. Lineage (NCBI taxonomy): Eukaryota > Metazoa > Arthropoda > Insecta > Hymenoptera > Cynipidae > Andricus > Andricus curvator. The sequence continues at coordinate 217,144 of CAKNYM010049758.1, forward strand.
TTGGGAGTTCTCGAAGCGGAGATGGTTGGATATCCACCCTCATATCGTCAACATTTTTGGTGAGCAATATGGGTTGGTAAACATATTCAGAAAGTTTCTTAAATATCGAAAAGTGCCTCGCCTTTGAAATCTTGCGACTAAATAACTCCCTCTACACCACGACGACCTTAGGCCCGATTCACCTACATTGATGATTTTGTGTAAAATTTAGAAAACATATTCTGGAAAATACGTTTTGAATTTCATGGTTTTTGCAGAACCTTAAAATGCCATTCTTTATTGATTCGAGCAAATTTCCGGACGATGTGCACGAAAATTTGAAGACAAAATTTTTTGACTCCCCGTAATCTACATGCACATTGAAACCTGAGCGCTCAAAGATATTTGTATAAGGAAATTTGTACAGTTATGTACAAATACAGACTTGAATAAAAATTCATGAATACAAGTTGTTATAATTAATATAAAGAGATTTTACGAGATATAAGTAGGAGTGTGCAACATTTTTCAAAATCTGAACCTGTAACTTTTGAACAACAAGATAAAATCTGCCTCAGCCCGAATTTGAACCGGGAACGCCACTATCCATGAGTGGAGCGTTAACCAATTACGCCACCGAGACATAAGCAGATATTTTCTTATTCTTGTTAGATTTTAAGATTATTAGATTTTAAGGTCAGAGGTGGAGTCCAACAGTCTTAAATGTATATTTTTACTTTGGTCGTAAAAGTTAAAAGAAATTATGGATGTCTTATTATTGTTTTTTATCATTATTTGAGCTAACTCATGATGTTTTTGAGGCAAATACGGTCCGAGCTGTTGTTGTTTGTTGAGCCGCTGTTTTAAATTGTTTAACTCTAAATTTAGAACCAGAAAAAAAAGAGTGGCAGCTCTAATCTCCTTGAATAATTGAAAGGTTTCGTGCTTGTTTTTTTTCGTCATGAACTCAATCTTAGCTCTAATAATCCTACTTTTCATTAGCCATTAAATCTATGAATTTGTTTAACTATTTTCACATTTTTGGCCAAATATTTCAGCAGCCTAACGGTACACCCTAGAGTAATTTTTAGTTTATCATGTTTTTATTCAGGAATATACACAACGAAAATTACACACAATTTTCATATATATATATATATATATATATATATATATATATCATATGTTTTAAAAAAATACATCAATTTTCTACCAAAAAAGGCGAACATTCCAAAAATGCATTAATTTTTAACGAAGCAGTTGAATTTTCAACTAAAAAGGTGAATTCTCATCCAAGCAGTTGAATTTTTAATCCAAAATGTGAAACATCCATTTTTGTCCGGAAAAAATTACTTTCTTCAAATAGATTAATTTTTAACCAAGTAACTGAATTTTCAACCAAAAACATGAATCTTCAGCCAAAAAGATTAATTTTCTACCAAAAAAGGCGAATATTCAAAACAATACAATAATTTTTAACCAAGCAGTTGATTTTTCAACCAAAAAGATTAATTTTCTACCAAAAAAGGCAAATATTAAAAAAATACATTAATTTTTAACCAAGCAGTTGAATTTTCAACTAAAAAGGTGAATTTTCATCCAAGCATTTCAATTTTTAATCCAAATGAAAAAGATACATTTTCGACCGAAAAGAATTACTTTCTTCAAAGTAGATTATTTTTTGACCAAGTAATTCAATTTTCAACCAAAACCATGAATTTTCAATCAGAAAGATTAATTTTCTACCAAAAAAGGCAAAAACCAAAAACATGAATTTTTAACCAAAAAGATTAATTTTTTACGAAAAAAGGCGAATATTCAAAAAATACACTAATTTTTAATCAAGCCGTTGAATTCTTCATCTAAAATGAAAAACATACATTTTTGACCAGAAAGAATTACTTTCTTCAAAGTAGATTAATTTTTAACGAAGCAATTGAATTTTCAAACAAAAAGATTAATTTTCTACCAAAAAAGGCAAATATTAAAAAAATACATTAATTTTTAACCAAGCAGTTGAATTTTTAACTAAAAAGGTGAATTTTCTTCCAAGCAGTTGAATTTTTAATTCAAAATGAAAAACATACATTTTTGTCTAGAAAGAATTACTTTTTTCAAAGTAGATTAATTTTTAATCAAGTAAGTGAATTTTCAACCAAAAAGATTGATTTTCAACCAAAATGATTAATTTTCCACCAAAAAAGGCGAATATCAAAGAAAATATATTTATTTTTAACCAAGCTGTTGAATTTGCAACTAAAAAAGTGAATTTTCATCCAAGCAGTTGAATTTTAATGCAAAATGAAAAACACACATTTTTGTCCGGAAAGAAATACTTTCTTAAGAGTAGATTAATTTTTAACCAAAAACATGAATTTTCAAACAAAAAGATTTATTTTCTACCAAACAAGGCGATTATTAAGAAACATACATTAAATTTTAACGAAACAGTTGAATTTGCACCCAAAAGCATGAATTTTCAACGCAGAAGATTAACTTTCTACTGAAAATACACATTTTGAACATAATACATGAATTTCAATCAAAAAGGATCTGGAATACTAGTTAATTACTTGGATTACCTAAATCATTTCGAGTTACTTGTATCAAAGGTTGATTATTTTGAATTAACGGGATTACTCCGAATTACAAGTGGATTACTGGGATTATTTTCAGGAATTCAAGAATTACAGGAAATGCAGAGATTTTTTGTTAAAAAGTCAGCTTATCTCCCCTTCCATTCGGAAAATTTTGAATCCCAACAAAATTTTTTTTTATACTTTCAACCATACACTTTATGGATTTTGAAAGAGAAATCTGCTTGCAGTATTTTTATTACAATGAAACTTTATTAACACGCAGGCTTCTCCAAAAACAGGCTGCCGTTGAAACAATAATTGAAAAATGGAAAACAATAGTAGATTGCACAATTCAGAACCGCAATAATAATAGTTATTTAATATATGAGTTTACATTAGGGTGGTGCAAAAATACTTTGGAAGAATTTGTTTGCTTTGAATTTTTATGAATAACGCCTGGAAATTTGTTCGAATCCACATAAAAATAAATCCATTTTTTTTTTTTTGAAAACAAAAAATTATATTCAGAGGTGGCGCAAGCCCATGAAGTTTAACACGTATTTCCCATAAGAAAAGAAAGACATTTTTGTAAATTATTACAGGGTCCCAAAAAACCCCCATAAGTGAAAAAATGGGGGTTTTCGGTTCTTTTCAATGAAAATTGTTCCTCATACATAAACACTACTTTATACTCATAATTAGATGTTCATATGAATTTTGTAAGCAATTTATTTTGGTTTTTAGCAATTTTCTCTTAATTCTAAGAGAAAGTTGCGGTTTTTTTGTCAACATTTTCCACTTTTGGTCCAATTTTAAATTAAAGAGAGGATAGTATAATATATATATATATATATATATATATATATATATATGTATAGACTGTACGTTGTCACCTCAAAAATATATATACACTAGACGTTGTCGCCTCATATATAACGTTGTCACCTCCGAAAACGGAGGTGACAACGTTTTGCCTATTTTTCGATGTAAATCCATTTTAGATACACTTTTATTGCATTTGGCGAAAAAACGTTCGGAGGTGACAACGTTCATCCTTTATCAGCAGTATAGCCTACCTAGTTCGGGTATATATCACCGGCGCTAGTGTCGCCATACTAGCAGATACAAGCTGTACGTTCTCACCTCCAGCATATATGAATCCAATCACAGGTAAGAGGCACACCTTCCCACCTCCGTGATTTGGCAACACTGCATTTACTCTCAGTGAATCAGCAGGTGCCTTTCGCCGGCCGAAATTTGAAAACTGACAAATAGTAAGATTCAATCGTGAATATAAAAGCTTGAAAATGGTTCAATCTTTATAAAAAATAGTATCTTTATGTTTTTGAGGCCGCTGAATTTAAATTTGATATCAGAATTCCAAAATTCAAAATGGTTGATACCAAAATTTGAAAATCGTGGAATTTGTATGCAAATGAGTATTTGTAAGTTTTTCAGGTCGCTGAGTCCGAATTTGATATCAGACTTCAAAAATTCAAAATGGAGGATATAATATCGCAAATGAAAATTCTTTTAAATTGTTGAAATTTTATGAAAATTAGTATTTATACGTATTTAGGGTAGCTGAAGAGAAATTTCGCTCTAAAATTTCCAAATTTTAAAATTCTAGAGATTTTTTGGTGCCGCTGAATACAAATGTGAAAGTAAATTTTTTTAACTGTTTTTTTTTAATCAATCTGTTTCACTTGAAATTTTAAGTTATTTTTTTCTTGTTGAGAATTAATTTTCTTGACTGAAAATGTTACTGCTTGGATGAAAATTATTCCGTTTTGGTTGAGGATTCAGCTGTTATGTTTAAAATTGGTCGTTTTTTAGTTTAATTCAACTATTTTTGTCTTCGAATTAAAATCTTTTTTGTTTGAAATACTACCCATCCAACATATGTCAACAGCATATTGCATTAGGAATACATTTTTTGCAGAAAAATCAACTACTTGGTTTAAAGTTGAACTACATTGTAAATAATGAATTTTTTGGTTGAACATACATGGTTTTAAATTGAAATTCACTTAGTTGGTCTTAAATGAACACTTATGTAAAGATTTCGTCTTTTCGGCTTTTTTTTGTAGAAATGTGTGCTAACAGCTTGAGAATTTATGGTTTGTTGAAAAATTCATGTTTTTGATTGATAATTGAACTATTAATTTGAAATTGTGACTATTTTGTTAGAATTCCGTTTATTGCATTTGGAAAATTCAAATATTTTGTCATAAAGGTATTGTTTTGTTAAGAATTAATAATTTTGGTTTATGCTTAAACTATTCATTTGAAAATGTAACTATTTGGTTGAAAATCCTTTTTTTTTCAAACAATTTTTTTAACTGAAAATTTAGTTATTTCACGTTTGGTTCAAAATGTATCCCTCACAAGTTTATGATTCAAATTTTTGGTCGACAATTAATTTTTTTTGGTAATTATTCGTGTTTGTTAAAAAATCATCATTTTGTTTGAGGATGCAACTATTTTGTCAAGAATTTTAATTTTCCATCGGAGTTAACTGGTTGATAATTTGCTTTTTCCGTTCAAAATATGTTTCTTCAACTGAAAATATAATTATTCCATTTTTGGTTGAGAATATATCTTTTTTAGGTAAAAATTCAATCATTTGGTCGTAAATTAACTTTTTCGTTGAGAATTAACATTTTTCGTTCAAAATTCAACTACCTCTTTCAAAATATCTATTTTTTTTAGAAATTCTTTTGTTTTTGTGGAAAAATACATTTTTTATCTAAAAAGTTTCACTCCACTTTTGGTTGAAAATGTATCGCTTATAAGTTAAAAATTCAACTATTTCGTCGTAAATGAACTTGTTTCTTAAAATTCCATATTTTTAATTGAACATTAAACTATTTATTTCATGACGTAACTATTTGGTTGACAATTAATTTTTCTTTTAATTATTTTGTTATTTGAAATATTAATTATTCCACTTTTGGTTGGAAATTTATCTCTTTATCAGTTAAAAATTCTGCTATCTGGTCGTTAATTAACTTTTATGTTGAGAAATCATATTTTTTTGCTGAAAATTAAACTTTTTTCGCAAATGTAAGTATTTTGTTGGAAATTGTTTTTCTTAACTTAATTTTTTTATCTGAAAATATATTTATTGCACTTTTGGTTGTAAATGTAGCCCTCATATTAAATTGTAGCCCTAATTGTGATTCAACTGTTTGGTAGAAAATTCATGTAGTTTCTTGAAAATTTGTTCTCTTGGTTTTAACATTAACCTGGTTTGTTCGGAATTCATCATTTTGTTTGAGGATTCTACTATTTTGTCAAAAAACCGTCATTTTATATTGGATGCAACTGGTTGATAATTCTTCTTTTTTTTTGAAAATTAATTTTTGTGAATTAAAATTTCAACTATTTGTAGTAAATTGATTTGTTTTTCAATTTCAATCTTCAAAATTCATTTCTTATGGAAGAAAAGTAATTTTACATGGTTGAAAATTCATCTTTTTTGGCTAAAAATAATCTTGTTGGTTCAAAGTTCGTCCTTTTGGCATGAAAATTCAACTCTTTGGCTCAAAATGCAACTACTCAATTTTTTTGACGATAATGTTGGCACTTAATGTATCGATGAGGATTAACATTTCATTTTTTTATCTGAACTTGCTCCTTTTAATGAAAAATATGAGCATAATTTTCCTTTTAGAGTTCGCATTAAAAATATTAATACATTAGCAATTATTTTAAAAAACTAAGAGTCGTATCGGGAAATGAAAAACACCTCTAGATTCGTCTCCGAAATATCTAGATGCCGTATTTTTTCGTTCTTTGTTTAAACAATTTTCAAACAATCACATTATTTTTCATAGTTCTGCAATTGTTATAAACGAAGTAATTGTCGGAAATAAAAATGGACAATACTATTGCAATCTTTTCGAAAATATCTCGATGCTAATTTTTTTTCTAAGCATTGGTTGAACAATTAGGTCATGTGTTGCTTAACGTATATTTGCTGTGTGCCTGTAGATATGTATTTGAAACATGCAGGCTTTTTCATTTTGGATTAAACCATTTTTAAGTCGGAATAAACATAAAAGGTCGTTCAAGTATTACTGCATTTTGAAATTCTTCAAAGTGAAAATGTACGCTCATAAATAAAGACCTGAAATGACATTTTTTTCAAAGTATATGCTTTCAAAATATATTTTATTATAATTATTTTTTCTTAAAATTGTTCACCAAATTCTATTTGACAAATTCATACTTTTGAAGTTGATAAATTTTTTGCACGGTAGAGGTTTTTGTTGGGGCTTTGTTTTTTGAAATATTTCTCTCCATAATCAATTTGAGAATGTATTAAAAATAGAACAAATTATGAATCGAGGCCTTTAAAATCAGAATAACTGGGCAAGCGTCCAACATCTGGAATGACAATGAAGTTGAATAAACAACCAAAAATACGTTTATAAGAACCTAGTAATATAAGAAGACTATGAATTTTTATAATGATTTTGTTATTTAAATTGATTTTATGGGTCTTCAAATTTGAGTGATAAAGTTAGAGTGATAAATTAGATCGAAAAATTTCCTAACTGGGACCCAAACTGAAAAGAGATTAATTTTATTGTTCGAGAACTCCGGAATTATATTAGTGTAGCAGTACTATTTATAATGTCCAGTTTCAATAGCTCAGGTACACCCACCTCATCACCTAGTCTACACCCCACCGGTTGCTCTTCTGAGCTCTCTTTCGCCGACCCTTACCTGCGGGGGGTCCTTTGTGCTAATGAGGAGTGAAATACGTAACATGATTTTTTTAAATTTTACAATTAATAATTTAATAATATTATATTAGGAAGCTATGTTTTTCGGCGATTCCAACGATATGTCACTTATGGTAAATAGTCAAAAATTAGAATCTTTCCAATCCACCCCGTGTTGGAGCAACCTTCATCGAAATCAAATTTAGGACGTCCGAAAAATATTTTAATTATCACTTTTCTTCAACTTATTTGTCACATAAATATATGAAATCATTTTATTTTTATTTCGAAATGTAATTTCAAAAACTCAAAAGTAAGAAAAATGTGAGATTTTACACAAGTTTCAAGTCCATATCTGTGGCAAACTTCAATGTCGTGAAAAGTAGACTAGTGGAAATAGCTAATCAATTATCAAAAATTCCGAAGGTCTTCAGAAAAATTGTATGTTTTTTTTCATATGTTGAACATAAAATAAAATTTTGCATAACGTCATCGTGTCGGCAATTTGTTTAAAACAATTAAATTGCTAAATTTTCCCCTCATTGTTCCACGAAAATTCAAAACATTTTTCAAACTTGAGTGAGTAATTATATACTCAGTCTCTATCCTGTATCAAATTTGCAAAACGTTCATGATGCGGCCACGTTATTAATTATAAACAAATTAATATTTTGTTAATCTCTCCTGAGCGAAAATACCAAAGATTTTTCAAAATGTTGTTTCTGCTTTTATTCGTTGAGAAAAGACTATTGTATGATTTGCAAAACTAAATACATTTCGCAAATTATCGTTTTTCAAGTTGTTACATTTTTGGCCATTCGACTCCTAAAATTTCAGCGGAAATTCCGAAGGTTGCGTTTTGAGGTACCAATTGTTAGAGAGGTTGGGATCTGAAAATTATGAAATTTGCAAAACGTTGCTCGGCCGGCAATAGAGATTCATTCGAGCTACACGATCCGAGAAACGACCAAAAATATTTTTGTTCATCGCCTTGTCAATCGAGCTGTCATCTCATATCGTCTCGTTAAAACGAACTTCTTGTCAAATCGATCGATCTGACCGAACAACCGAGAAGCTCGTTTCCAAAATTTTTAATATTGCTATATTTAAATGAATATAAATAGAAAATGAGTTGATGGACGTAAAAAAGGCCTTTTCTCAAGGTTAAAGCTAACTTTTACCTTCATACCTGAGCGATATTAAAAAAATATAAAATTTTGTTTCATAAAATACATCAGACTAATGGACTAGAGAAACTTCATCAAATTTTTCTTTAAATTAAGAAAATCTAAAAAGTCTTTGAAGTTTCGTAGTTTTTAGAATTTATATTTTCTATGAAAAAAAGTTTATTCCGAACATATTTTTATACAGAGGTCCAACTATCTACAGTGAAAGATATCTTTGAAACATTTTTTGTAGCGTTTCGATTACGGCTTCTTGCATATCCTTGGAAGTTGAGGAAATCATTGATCTCATGGCATTGTGAAGTGAAGTCACCAAATCGGTTTAAGACAAAATATGTTCTTTTTACATTCTCATTCTAATGAGAAGGTATTGGTTTTATGTAAAATTTGACATAGTCGGTTTTCATCAAATCTCCACGTTTTGAGACCCCCTGAGCTAGAAAAAACGATTTTTACGAAGGTGTCTGTCTGTCTGTAGCCTGTCTGTCTGTCTGTAGCCACGATAATTTCGAAAAAATGATCATATTTGATTGAGCTTTGGCACACTTTTTTATGGCCGAAAAATAGAGAACGAGTTCGTTAACCAGCTATTTTGGATGAAAACCCAAAAAGTGAGCACATTTTGAAAATTTTTGAGACCACTTTTTTGGAAGATTTGAAAATTCTATGTACGGTTATTAGTAGTACGCAAAATATTTTAAGCCGAAAAACGCACGATATGAAAAAAAGTCAAGGGGAGAAAAACGTTGATTCCTGAACACCCTATAATATTTTCATAACAACTTTTTGAATTTTTTGAAAAATAAAAAATTCAAATTTTGATCGCACAAAAAATTGATGAAAAATCAAAAAAGCCATTTTGCTGTAAAGCTATGCAAGATACCAGAAAAGATTATCTTACCAAAATTGTGCACCTAAAAAAGATCTACAAATTTCTTATCATTCACTTTTTGATATGACGCGTAGTTTTTGTTTTATTCGTAAAAAACAGCATTGAAAATAGAAAAATCAAATTTTCAGACGAATATTACCAGCTACGAAAAAATGACC
>CAKNYM010049759.1:0-35921 GCA_932195095.1 Andricus curvator
AATTTTATAAGATTTAGGGGTTGTTTTGAGGTGGGTTCCACATGCACTAGAGGGTTGAAACTTTTTGGTGGTGCTTTCGTCATTAAATGCTGTAATAATGAATAAAAATATTTTGACTTTTCAAAATTGGGTATTTTTAAAGAATTTTATAAGATTTAGGGGTTGTTTTGGGTTGGGTTCCACATGCACTAGAGGGATGAACCTTTTTGGTGGTGCTTCCGTCATTAAATGCTGCAATAATGAATAAAAACATTTTGACTTTTCAAAATGGTGTATTTTTAAGGATTTTTATAATATTTAGGGGTTGTTTTGGGGTGGGTTCCACATGCACTAGAGGGTTGAAACTTTTTGGTGGTGCTTTCGTCATTAAATGCTGCAATAATGAATAAAAACATTTTGACTTTTCAAAATTGGGTATTTTTAAAGAATTTTATAAGATTTAGGGGTTGTTTTGGGGTGGGTTACACATGCACTAGAGGGATGAAACTTTTTGGTGGTGCTTTCGTCATTAAATGCTGCAATAATGAATAAAAACATTTTGACTTTTCAAAATTGGGTATTTTTAACGAATTTTATAAGACTTAGGGGTTGTTTTGGGGTGGGTTCCACATGCACTAGAGGGATGAAACTTTTTGGTGGTGCTTTCGTTATTAAATGCTGCAATAATGAATAAAAACATTTTGACTTTTCAAAATTGGGTATTTTTAACGAATTTTATAAGATTTAGGTGTTGTTTTGAGGTGGGTTCCACATGCACTAGAGGGTTGAAACTTTTTGGTGGTGCTTTCGTCATTAAATGCTGCAATAATGAATAAAAATATTTTGACTTTTCAAAATTGGGTATTTTTAAAGAATTTTATAAGATTTAGGGGTTGTTTTGGGGTGGGTTCCACATGCACTAGAGGGATGAAACTTTTTGGTGGTGCTTTCGTCATTAAATGCTGCAAAAATGAATAAAAACATTTTGACTTTTCAAAATGGTGTATTTTTAAGGAATTTTATAAGATTTAGGGGTTGATTTGGGGTGGGTTCCACATGCACCAGAGGGATGAAACTTCATTATGGTGGTTGCGGCATAGAATACTGCCATATTCAGTAAAAATATTTCGACTTTTCAAATATTTCATTTTTCGTTTTTTTTCGTTTTTTGTAAACGTTGCGAACTTCCGATTACTACCTTACATTGTAAGTTTCAGGAAATCTTCATGGAGTTTTTTGTGTTATCTAGGAAATTATGTCTCTCGATTTTGACTTTTTGACCATTATGGTTATATTTACATAGTTTAATGGAAAAGCAACCTAGTACACGTTTATGAACTATTGAAAGTTGAAATTTAAGTAATAATAAAAGGGAGGAACTAACCTAATCTTATGTGCGCATTTGCTTCTTAAATAGGGTGACCATCAGACGTCCTGTTTTTGCGGGACATGTCCTGATTATGCCCAGTCTGTCCTGGTTTCCTGTTTTTTCAGTAATGTCCTTTTTTTTCGTCAGAAGTACACAAGTTTTTTTTCTTTGACATTTATTTGTGATTGTTGAAAATCCAACGTGAGAAATTACTATGTGAGACAAAAATAAAGTAAAAATACGTTAAAAGCGAAAAGTAATTTATTTAACCCTGCAATATCACCAATATCCTTTTCTTCCTTTTTTCCCTAAAAAAAAGGTCACTAAACAAATGCTGTTCTGTTTTTTCGTATCCCGGATCTGGTCACCCTATCTTAAAGGAATAGCATTTCGAAAAAATCAATCATCTGCGTACAAAATTCAAAAACGAACGTTATTACCAGTATACTCCTTGAAATATAATTTAAAGTCTTCGCAAAGTTCATAGATACCTGCTCGTGTGATTTTCGTTTAGCATTCTATGACTGTCCTTCCTGAACAAATAGGTATTTACTAATTTATAGCAAATGAATTTTTTTTCATAATGGTTGACCAAACAAAATTTCTCCGAATTTTTTCTCAAATTTTTTAGGCTTTTATTTTCATTACTTTTCATTATTTTCATTGTTCAATTTGGTTTAAAGGCACCCTACTTTTTCGTAATCAGTACACCATTTTACGCTATATTCAGTAAAAAAATCTGACGGATACAGAGCGGAATACAGAAGTATTACTCCTGGCTCCTCCTCAGTATATGGTGTGTTTGCCCCTGAATGAATCAATCTTGGCTATAACCATGAATGGCGCGAGTTGCGAAACGTGCGGAAGCTCTGGATGTTTTCTTGCACCAGAGTGTGCATGCATGCCATGAACCCGCTGCCAATAGGGATAATGCTGACATCGTAGCAGTCCAGCAAGCTATCCTTGAGTCGATCCGTCCATTCAATAGTGGGAGCACATCGCCGGTCCGACGTCGTGTTTCCATAAAAATTATTTTCAGGACCCCGAACTCAGGGGCGATCGACACTGTTTGTTCGATCGTTTTGAAGTGCATCTACAACTAGGTTTAGTAGTATGATCGTTGTTCCTACGAGAAACTAGGAAATTGTTCGTCCATTCTTGCAGAGTCTCGCATGCAAGGATAAGGCTGCGTACTCTAGAAGGTCGCCCGGTATTCCAGAATCAACGTTGTAAGGCACCTCACCCAGGTGCTATTCAGCTTTCGGCACGGTTATGAGGCCTCAGCTTGGGTTTTTTTCCTTTTGGATCATCCCGACAATTGACCGTGACTGCGTATTAAGTATTGTAACCATATTCAGTAGAAATCCTTGGTTACCCTCTATACGCAATCTGAGGATGCGTCCGGTGGATTTGTCGAAGGCCCCCCCATTTCGATTCCAAAGGAACCGAACCGGATATACTATCTGTTGGATAAATCTAATTTCTTAAAATTTCCACAAGTGTATTTCTTTCCGCCTTCCACCTGGAATGATTTTACTTATTTTGAACAACACAGAAAAACGCCGATCCTCAAAAGTACGCCAAAATTAGTGTAGTTTTGAGTTGCAACAAAAATGAGCTTCGCAGACTCATTTTGACAATCTAGGGGAAATTCAACATTTTGAAACTGTTTCTTTCTCATTTCGAGTATCGTCGAGTGTTGTGGTGAATTTTAATCCACCTGTCAAGAAGATTTTCTTTTTCGTTATTTAGACGAAATAAATAGTAACGAGCGGGTCAGTTATAATATTAATTACCTAATTTTCAATTTTTTTTAATATCACATCGCGTACTAGTCACATAAGAGAAAATTTGTACTTAGTAGTGCAAGTATTACGTTAGTCATTACCGACTGCATACAAATTGAAGCCAAGCGCTCGAAGAAATTCGGTTTAGGAAATTGTACAATATTATATATGTACACACACGGCACCTAATTGAAGAGTCAGCACATTTTTAAATAAGAATCATCAAGTTTCTTGAGAAAATCTTATAAGTTTTAACAATTTGAGGTTATGTTTGGGTTTTCAACAGAAATGGATCATATTTTGAAATAAAAATCATGAAGTATTGAATCCCTGTGAAAAACGATTCCATTGAAATCCATTGAATGCAATTCTGAACTTGTGTACTTTGAATGCGACACCTTGCAAACGCTACTAATTCAGTGTTGCCGTTGAATTACTTCTAATTTTGTTTTGCTGACGGTTGTTTTGAATTATCAGTCAATCGTGGCTTAGGGGCCGTCCATAAACTAAGTTACCAATTTGAGGGGGGAGGGGGTAGCCCTAAAAATTACGGAGGTAAAAGGGGTGAGGTCAGTGGAACTAACTGCAACGGTACAGTTCAATAACTTAATGATTTTGAAAATCACTTTCATATTCCAGACTTGACACTATTTCTCCTATTCGCCCTTTTTAAAGAATTCTTTTTTTCTCCTGTTTTTAGGAAACTTCCTCCTTTACCAGCTATCCCCTTTTCTTGTTTTTCGCTTCAATGCGAATTGAATTAATAGAAACTCGATAATAAAATCCAAATATTCTTGGTTAAAGTTAATCATTTTTGATTGAAAGGCCTACTATTATATTTTTGGTACGGAACTCATCTCATTTCGTTCAAAATTCTGTTATTTCTTAGAAAATGAATCTTCTGAGTTAAAAATTCACCTTTTTGATTAAAAACTTTAATATTTGGTTGGAAATGCGTTTTGATTTTGTTGAGATAATTTTTTTATATGCAAATGTAAATATTCTATTTTTGGTTTTACAATGTATATTTTTAAATGATCTTTTCTAGTTCTCTCTCTAGCTTGTTTAGTTGAAAATTCAACTTACAAACAAATGATTTTTTTTAACAAAATGGATACATTTGCACAGTTATACCGCAGAATTTATTGCTCAGGAAGATTTGAAACTTCTACATAATCTATATCGAGGTTAGTTCTTCTAAAAGCAAAAAGAAATCTTTCGATCGAATGAAAACTTCTGTCCGTGAATTGTTGTTAAAAAATTGCTATTTTTGAGTGGAGAAGGCGTCTAGACATTTCATCTGTTAATAAGAAATCATGCAGGCCAACCAGTGTGTTTACTTTTTTTAACACTGTTTCAAAACATATTCCTACTATTAATAACATGGTTTATTCATCATAAACTTTCTTGCTTCATAGTTTGTAACAATTTTTATGAATGAAAATCCTTAATAACCAGAATTGATTTTTAACCATTTTGTTATTAATCTTTCATACAAGATAACATTTTTTTACTTTCGTGACATTTTCTCGAGCGACGAGCCATTATTTATTCACAGCTTTTTAGGCAATATATTTTTCATAAATCCACGCTTCGTTGAATAGTTTGAATTTTCTATGAAAAACTATACAAATGTAGAACTGTACAAAATTTAAAAAATCGAAAACAGAATTCTTTTAAAAAGTAAATCATGAGGTCCTTGAATATGCATAGTTAATGTATAGCGCATTAATCCATTGTATATAAACAAATTCTCATTTTTTAAATCTTTGTGCAAACAATCAGAAGGCGATAATTTGGTGATGGAAACAGACTAGGTCACTTCAAAAATTTCTCAATAGAGTTAAAAATGCTACAAAATCCCGTCATTTCATGAAACTTATTTATTTTCCACGTTTTCCATGCTTATAACTTTTTCTAAATTATTATATACAGTCTTTAATAAGTTTATGTATTTTTACGAAGCAATTAATTGTTTTTCACTATTAAATTAGAAAATATCTTGACAAATCGAATTAGTGATTTTTCACTAATCTTTAGTGGCACACGTTTCGCAAATCAAATTTGTAAAATTTCAATAGTTGTTAGTTAAGTTTTAACAATTTTCGTTTAGAGAGGCAATAAAGTATCTTTTGCGTAAAAAAAGCTATAAAATAAAAATAAACTTCTTTGAACACTCAAGTTCATTCTTACTTAAGGCAACTCATTTTTACAAAGTTTTGCTATATAATTGCAATTTTCTATGAAAAATTATAAAAATAGGCAATCGAAACAAATTTTGAAAATATAAAACAGAACTCTGTTGAAATGTATTGCTTGCAGACCCTGAATGTGTATCATTAATTTGGAGCTCATTGGAGACAGCCTACATCACGCTTACAATTTCACAATATGGCCTTCTTATTGTGTCAATAGAGTAAATAATGTTACACCATCGCCCCATTTATTTCACTTTTCTATTTTTCACGTTTTCCATTTTAATAACCACTTTTTAAGTATTATGTATAGTCCTAAGTAAATTGCTTTATTTTTTTATCAAGCAATTAGTTGCTTTTCACTATTGAATTAGGAAATATCTCAAATCTGTACAATTTTACTAATCTATACCATTAAGCCAGTTCCCTTTCAGGGTAGGCGTGACACTACCCGATTCGGGTAGTGTTTCTAGGTGGATAGTTTCTTGTAGTAAATAACTACAAGTGTGGGCTCACCACACCCACGATGTGCCAACTGCACTCAGTATTCTTGAATGGTCACCCATCCAAGTACTAACCGCGTCCAACGCTGCTTAACTTCAGTGATCTGATGAGAACTGGGTTTTTCAGCGTGGTATGGCCGTTGGCACTAATAATTAGTTAAATTTTACCAATTTTGATTTAGGGAGAGTTCAAAGAATCTTTTGCATAAGGAAAAAAGCTATACAGTTGAAATAGCCTTCTTTAGGCACTAAAGTTCATACTTATTCAAGTTGATGCTTATTGGAGACAAAATTGTCTTTCAAAAGTTTTCTAAATAATTCCAAATTTCTATGGAAAATATAGAAAATATACAACCGAAAAAATTTTTAAATCGAATACAGAACTCTTTCGAAAAGTCGCACAAGAGGACCCTCAATATTCATAATTAATTTATAAAGCATATTGATCCACTATAATTTCAAGATTGTAAAAAGTTCTTATTTTTCATATCTTTCTTCAAACAATCAGAAGGTAATGTTTTTGAATTGAAGACAGGCTACATCACGTTTACAATTTCGAAATATGACCTTCTTCTTGTGTCAATAGAGTGAATAATGTTACACCATCGCATCGTTTTATTAAACTTTTTTATTTTTCACGTTTTCCATTTTGATTGATTGTTGAATTTTAGAAATTTTTAACTCATATTTTTGTATGCCTGGAATGAGACTAGTTTATGCTGCAAATGGGTCAGGGTTTAAAAATGTAATGAACTCAGTTCGTCAAATTATTAATTCACATATATTTTAAAGAACACAACACAAACTATTTACAGGACTATAAGAAAAACATGGTAAATATAAGTATAACGCTAATTAGTGAAACAATTGAAAGGCGAGGTGAAGGTACCGATGGTTCGAAAATATCTGAAGAGATCTTTAGTCTAGGAGCCAGGGGGGGGGGGGTGTCGTGGCTGATAGGGGTAACGGGCTCCACCCAAGTGCTTTTTATGTATTTTGACCCGCTGAATACGAATTTCGAGGGTGGCTTGTCTAAAAATCAACGGTTAATTAGTTATTAACAATTTAATTGTTGAAACCGCTATAAATAGTTTATTATTAGATTTTAATTTGACCGCTATATTGTCCGCTTGGCGTGCGGGTTCGGGGTCGCGCTTCGCTCGCGCCGCTTACGCTGCTTTGTTAGTTAAATCGCGATATCTCGGGTTCTACACAATATTTTTCAAATCTGAAAGAACCTAAGTGTTCTGCAAGAGATAAGAAATGTATGGCCGTTTATAGAATGTTGGTAAGTCTAATAATAAACTATTTATAGCGGTTTCAACAATTAAATTGTTAATAACTAATTAACCGTTGATTTTTAGACAAGCCACCCTCGAAATTCGTGTTCAGCGGGTCAAAATACATAAAAAGCACTTGGGTGGAGCCTGTTACCCCTATCGGCCACGACACCCCCCCTGGCTCCTAGACTACTTAGGGTCGAAGTTACATGGAGGTGCAAGTTGAAGTAAGGTAAATGTGCCAGTCTTCGTCAATGCATGGGTTGTCGGCAGATGGCGAAAAAAATAAAATAAAAATAAATAAAACTAAAATAAATGAAATAGTTTTAAAATATTCATAAACGCTGATGCCGATCACTCGCACATTGAAGTGCCGATAACTGCAGTAGCCAGGTTTCTGACTTGCCGATAAGCCATGCATTCTCGTATTTATCACTTCAAACTTCTTATAATATTCATTCTAATGGGATATGTTGCAAGTAATAAGTAAATTTCATTTCTAATGGTCCAATTTATTCGATGAAACTCATTTCTTAAGTTTTAAATATGTTCACTATACTTTTTCAAGCATTTGAAATCTGAAATTCGCCTTAAGCTTCCGATAAGTGGCACACTTACCTTACAAAGTGGGAGGATTGACCAATTAGAATTCGGAAGTTCGTTGGTGGGATCGATAGGCGACACCCTCTGCAAAGGGCAAGTGAAAATTGCAGCTGCCCGGTTTTTCGAAAAATAAAATATTCTGGGTAAGGTCATCCTTGAGTTTCGATGGTCTGATCGTAAAGGGCTTATATGTTAACTCCAGACTGAAACTATGTACTCTCGAAGCTGACGAAACAATGCTTAATCTTGAACAGCTGTACAAGCTTTCAAAATTGGAAAGTAAAGTAAAATTTCCCAAACCATAAACAACCCTAGCTATAAATTATTCACAATATGAATCGTCTTGAAGGTTTTCTATCTGGTATTTACAATTATTTTCTACAGTAGGACTGAACACATTTTAATAACTTCTTTTGAATTATTATGTACAGTCCTAAGTGAATTGAGTTATTTTCATATCAAGCAATTAGATTATTTTTACTATTAAATTAGGAAATATCTCGAATCTGTAAAATTTTAATAGTAATTATTAGTTCAATTTTACCAATTTTGATTTAGGAAGACCTCAAAGTGTCTTTTGCATAAGGAAACAAGCTGTACAATTAAAAAAACCTTCTTTATACACTCAAGGTTATACTTATTCAAGTTGATGCTTGTTGAAGGCACATGAGTTTTTGAAAGTTTGCTAAATAATTCCTATTTTCTATGGAAAGTAAGGAAAATATACAACCAAAAATTTTTTTAAATGAAACACAGAACTATGTTGAAAGGTAGCGCAAGAGGACAATTGAACTTTTCTATTTTTCACGTTATCCATTTTTATAACCTTTTTAAATTATTATATACAGAACAAATAATTTTCTTTTCATCGAGCAATTATTTGTCTACTATTGAATTAGTTTCTTATCCCGACTACTCGATTCAGTAATTTTCTACTAATTTTTAGTGGCTCACTTCTTGTTAATGGAATATGTAAAATTTCACTAGCAATTAATTTAATTTTAACAATTTTAATTCAGATAGTAAAAAAGCCTAAAAACCAAAATATACGTCTTTGAGCACTCAAGTTCATACTTCTTCTCCTCGTGCCTTATTAACAAAAAATATTATTTTTTGATCAATCTCTGGTACAATATAATATTTTTCACTCTCGTGACATTTTCTCGTACGGCGATCCATTATTCATTCACAGCCTTATAAACAATATATTTTTCATAGATCTCCACTCTCCTACAAGCCACGATTTTCAAGTTATCAAAAAATGTGCTTTCACAATGATATGTGGTTTTTTGAAACTTTTTAACTCATTGCCTATTGAATGGTAAAAAAACAAGAACGAAACCTTTGAATCGTTCAAACACATTGGAACTGCCACTTATTATTATTTTTTAATTTAGATTTCAAATTTAAGAACAGGGGCTTAAAAAATCAGTGAACACTAAATTTCTTCCAGATCGAACCATTATCGTCTCAAAAATGTCCCAAGTTAGCATTAATTATGTTTTAAATACGAAGCAGTACTCCTTTCTTTAAATAGACGTGTGTGTACATAGGGAAAACTGTTTACTTTATTATTTTTTGTGTAAGATGAACTTTTCGAATGTTCAGGTTAGTTGAGTTTACCATTCGAAAATTTCATTCTACACCAAAATTATTAAATTAAGCAGCTTTTTTCTCTGCATACACACTTTTATTTAGAAACGAGTATCGCTTCGTATCTAACAAAAATATATCATTCTAGTATTTATTTATTAAAATCAGGTGTGATTGAATTTGAAGTACAGAGCTTGCATTCAATAGCATTAAAAAATGAAATATCACATTTTTCAATATTGTTGATCAGTAAGATATAATTAATACTTATTACTAGCCAACAGCCATACCACGCTGAAAAAACCAGTTCTCGTCAGATCACTGCAGTTAAGCAGCGTTGGGCGCGGTTAGTACTTGGATGGGTGACCATTCGAGAATACTGAGTGCTGTTGGCACATCGTGGGTGTGGTGAGCCCACACTTGTAGTTATTTATAACTACAAGAAAAACCTAGAAACACTACCCGAATCGGGTAGTGTCACGCCTACCCGGAAAGGGAAATGGTTTAATGGTATATATGCACACCCCTACTTGTTACTCATAAACCCCCTCGAAGTTAATTTTAACAATTTATATTTATTGATTTTTTAAAGAGAAAAGTATTTGTACATAACTGACCAAATGCTCCAATCCGAATATTTTCGAACACTCAGGCTTGAATGTGCATGTAGACGGTCATATGACTTGGTCGATACATAACCGGCTTTAATTTGAATGTCATGACTGTCATGCCTAACCTAAGATTTGCATATTATAATACAAACTGCTAAACTTATTTTAAATCACTAATACGTGCTGTTAAATGAAGAAAAATTAAAAATGATATATATATATATATATATATATTACTGTAATTAATTTGCTTAATTTGCTTATTATCATTTATGTACATCAAATAGCTCACAGCGCAAAAAAGTGTGTGGCAGTTCGATTCAGCACACAACGATTCTCGAAATGAGCCAAAATTCGGTCTAAAAATGATGAATATTTCCTAGATGAGCATCTATGTTCAAGGGTATGTAAATATGAGACTGAAAATTCTCAGTTGGAGACCGTTGACATTTGAGCTGCAACAAATTTAACACCCGCATTTTCCTGTGAAGACAGGAGACTCAACACATGTTTAAAAACTTTAACAGTTGATTTAACGTTTATAATAATCATTAAATATCTTGTCAACCTCCTCCTCCTTTTCATGCAAAATTTCATTCCTCCTTTCTCATACATTTCAATAGTTTAATGAACTTGATTTACTTCATTACTTGTAGCTCATACAAAAAACAGACTTTAAGATTTTCAGTACTTCAGTTGGCGTTATTAAATTAGATTGCTATACAACTTAAATTCAATATATGTACAAAGAATGCATTTGGAAATTTCTGGTAGCTGATGTCAGCATTTCCAGGCGTTTATTTATATATTTGAAAAACATTATACGCATATTAAATTTTAGAGATCAAATTAATATCTGAATCATCTAGTTGCAAAACCGGCCAAGTCCTCGATTTTGGGGAATGCGTTTTTTCAGTTTTTTGAGTCCTAATTGAACTTTTTAATCAACTGGAAACAGGAAAACATGAAAAACCCGCTCAAATCCCTGTTTTATATGCGTTCGAAAATCACGATTTGCTGCAAAACCGGTCAAATCTCCATGCTGAAAATGGCCGTTCGTTTCGTGTATTGTTTACCTACATACTTATTGATAAAGAAGTTTGTGGAAGAAGTTCCTTTTAATCAAGCAAGAAATAGGAAAAGTGTTTTGAAACATACTGTCCCAATGTCTTTAACAACCAAAGAGTTTTGGTTCCCATCTTATTCTGGCTAAGTGTGACAGAAAATCAGCTTTCCCCAACAATTATGTTTTTTGGAGATGGCCGGTTTTGCAACTAGATGATTCATCTATAGTAATTTTTTTGAGGTAATCTAGTATAAGGCTTTCTATATTTTGAATGTTATCCACATCTTAAATTTCAACCTTATCGTTATTCAAAAAATGTTTATCTTCAACCTGCATGTGTCCTATGAACGGGACTGTATAACATTTTTAATTTTATTGGAACAATACAAAGGGAATATTTAAAAACTTTTAAATAGCCTACGACGACGTCTTCGTTGCCTCAACCAACATAACGTATTTGCAAGTGATTACTTTAAAATTAAAGATAAGAATCATTTACAGGCCTAATCTTTATTTACCTTGCTTTATATTCGCGTTAAAAATTATGTCTTTAATCATTATCAATATCTTTATATCTAACAGAAATATTTTTTCATTATTTCAATTTAAATTAAGTTATATCTTTAAATATGCGAGCACAGAAACACCACACACAGAAAAAAATGTTACATTTTCATAGAAGTATACTATTGAACCTATAAATCTCGTTCAAAAGCAGATATTTTATTGATATCGAGAATTGAGAAAGTACAATTTTTTTCTGAGTACGTACACACACAATATTAAGATATATCTGATAGATAGTTCGGACAAATGAGATCCTCCGATTTTTCTGTTGAGAGAATTTTTTTTATGAGGCGGGGCACGACTGATGAATAACGTTATAAAAGGATCGAATTATTCTATTCAAACCTTTTTTTTTCGAAGTATAATGCATTTATTTTCTCTAAAAAACATTCAAACTACTAACCTTGAACTTTAATTAAAGTTTATTCAATTGATTAAACAATTATACACAAATTCGGTTTTTTCTCTGAAATTCTGAAAACTAACAATATCTAGATTTAATATATATTTGAAAATAAATAGGAGTTTTTAAGTATCACTAAGTTGATTTCAATGGCAATTTTACTATGAACAAGTGGGACACGACTGTTACCGGACACGACTCAGATCCAACCGTACTTAATATAATTATACTCTTCGTTTGCATACATTTTTAATCGACGTATGCGAGAAATTGATGCCAATAAAGGATATAAAAAAGATAAGATACCTATGATTCAACAAAATTTAGTTTATAAAGATTGAAGGTAATGGGACACTACATATTTCTTCTAAATTACAGATACATTTTCTCACCTTTCAATAAGATCCAGCAATCTAATTAAGAAATTAATTTTTTTCTGTTCTGGCTGCCTCAAGACTTATGTCACATGAAAAAAACGCTTTAACTTCGAATCTGAGTAACTTACATAAGTATAATCAACTTTTGATAGTTCTTGGGCATTTTTAAAAATATTTCCATTGATTGAAATTTTTGATATTCTTCAAAATTAGCTAGTAAAATTATTTTAAATTAAAAATATGTACTTGAGAAATAATATTTTTCAAGAAATAGTGCCATTTATATGATAATAATCTCAAAAGTTAAATTATGTGAAAATGACCCATATAAAAATATTGTCAGTGAATCACAGTTTTATTTTTAACAATATACATGACTTTCATAGGTTCCACATTCTAATTATTTATATAAAATTTTGAGACATGCCGAGGAGATTTATTTCAGAGGGTTAGCACTAGGAGTAGGTATAGAGCTGATGGAACTCGACCCTGAGCCAACTGAATAACACGATTAAGAGGATGACCTCTTCCTAACAGAAAAATGTCCATCGACATTTGCAAGCCATTTTTCAATACATATAGGGCGATGTTCATCACGATTATTTTGAATTCTATAACCATTTTCAAGACAATTTAGGCATTCTGCTCCACCGCCATTTACTTGTCGATTACGATTCGCAAGGAAAACACGGCATTCCCTGCCATGGACATTTGCAAGGCATACCGGGCATTCACTGTCAGTTACTTTATCTTGACTTTGATCTTGAACTGGATTATTTTGCATCTGCGAACTTAATTCTGTAAAAAATGGAGATTTTTGAATTTTTGATAGTAGAGCACGATAACGCGTCTAAACAGGTAATATACAGTGGCGGACTGAGTACTCAAGGGCGCGGCACGGAAAGCTAATTACAAAAAAAATAAGTCATAGGGGTCTTGGGAACACGTGAAAGGATTAATGCAATACATTAATAATAATATATATTTTGGCCTTTCAGTTCAATAGTAATTTCGGGTTAACAAGATTTATACCTATAAAACATTTTTAAAAGTAGTGGTTAAAATTACCATACAATCAATCATTTCAGCCCTTCGCGGTGAGTTCCAAAGATTTGTAGCGGCATGGTTCAAAAAAATTTCATTTGTCATACAGATCAAATGACGAAATAAATTTTTCTTTTTAAAAAAAACCTCTACACTTGAAAGAACGGTCAATAAAAAGGTGATCTCGATTTCGTCACATTTCTTGATGAAAGAACTATAGCATTTTCTTCATTTGCTGCTTTCGTCGTTAAATTATGCAAAATTCACAATTATTCATGACTGAAAGCGAAACGACAAGATGGTCATTAAGATACTGGTTTTGTTACAGCTGTATTGATCGTTTGAAAATGCAAGAACTACAGGAAGAACAACCGTTTGAAAGATTAACAAATTTTGCGTCAAAATCCTAATTTGTGAAATATTATGTCTTCAACTCATCGCCAAATCTAGGAAATTATTCCTAAAAATGTGTAAAATTCACAGAAACAAGTACAAATCTTACTCTTTAAGTTTGGACCAATAACATGAATAAATATTGCGTGATTGTTAAGATAAAATTTGATAATTTAGACAAATTCTTTCCTCTTTAATGATAAGGAGTGAATAATTCCTCATAATACTATCATAATTGAGTTAGATTTTTAAAATGCAAAAAGGAGTTTATATATGGTTTATATATATATATATTTTTATATATATATATTCCTGAAGTTTTCTCATCGGACTAAAACTTCAGCAAAGTGTAGTCCTATTAGGTGGCAAATTAGGGAAAAAAGATTTTGCCTTAAAAACAAATATTTTCCGAGAGGGAGGGGTTGAAATTTTTTTATTTTTTTGCGAGTACCATCGACTTCAGCGATTTGTAACTCTTTTAATATAAAAAAAATGTCTCCTACAGGTTAAAATTAGAAAAAAAATTATTTTTTAACATCATTTATACGAACTTCAAATATTTATTTATTCAAAGAACGATTATATGATAAGAAATAAACGCTCGCGACGAATCTCGTATTCTTATCTTCGTAAAAATTTTCATTCCATGGGTAAACATTTTTTATGATCACTCAGCAATCACGTAATATTTATTCATGTCCTTCGTTTAGATTTAAAGAGCATGACTTGCTCTTGATTTTGTGAACTTCAAAACTTTTTAAGAACAATTTACTACATTTGGAAATTATTTGAAGGCAAAATTTCGAAAAGATAACCTTGCTGGAAAAACCTTGGACTTTAAATTAATATGTTTTTTAAATTGTCCAATAGGATAACTTCAACATAGGCGGATTCAACGCCATATAAACTTCTCAATGGTTGTTATTGTCACAATAAGTTGTCTTTCGACAACAATTGTTATAAACAAATACACTTATATCGCAGTTTTAAATCAAGGAAATTTTTCTTTTTAGCATTACTTTCTTTTCATCTGAAGAATAATATCCCAATACAATGGATGCCATTTAACAACATAATTATTATTGTTTACAAAAATTTGTATCAGAAAATTTACTATATACACTTATTTTACTTATAAGCTTAATCTTTTCGGCGGAATCACTTTTTATGTTGATAATTATATTTCACCGAGAGAAGAAAAGTTAAAAAAGGCCAAAAACAATGATTTTATTTACTGAAAAAAAGGATTTCTTGTACCAAGTGGATTTTACTTAGCTGAAGTGAAGTGAAAGTCCTGATTATTTTTAAAGAAATATTTATTTGAGGCAAATAAATATATGCACTTTGAATGGATAAAATAATTTCTTTCAGCCAAACAAATGTTAATAGGATTGAGTTAACATTGTTTGTTCAAAAAATACGACCTATTGGTCAGAGGGGAATGTTTCCTCGTATCAAAGAAATATTAATTGAAGACAAATGTGAATTGATGGAAAGAAATATATTTTAAAGTGAAGCAAATTATTTATAGGCTCAAAAAACTTTTTTCCCACTCTTGAATATTTGAAGCAAAAAAATATCCCACTGATTCAAACAAATATTTCTTTGGCCTTAACCACGCGTGATTGCAATAAGAGTACCTAATTCGTACTTCAATTGTAGTACATATTATCCTAAATGAACAGCTGGATTCTTGATTCTGAGAAATAGGATTCAAGTAAATGTATTTTTTATGTTCAAAAATGTTAATTTTTCATAATAATTGTTGATAAAAATCACAAGTATTGTTCAAGGAAATTTCTTGTGTCAAAATATTATTCTTGAGAGGAAAATGAATGATTCACTGAAAAAATGCTCTGTGTTCAAAAACAAAAAATAAGTAAATTTGTTTGTTAAGATTTTTTATAAAAAATTATAACAATGAAATGGTTGTCTTTTAGTTTTGGATAGTGATTAATTTTAAACATATAACCTAACGACGAAATCAGTATATGGATGCATTCAAACACCGAAAATGCAGCAGATGCCAGTTTCATCCATTAATTTGTTTATGACAATCAAAGAAATAAAGTGAATCAATCTATAGTAAAAATTTTGATTGATCGAGAGTGAATTAATTAATTATATTTGTTTTTAAGGAAACATCAATAAATAGAGCAAGGAAAACTGTACTTTATGAAAAAAATTCCTTTCACTTTTTTTCTTTGAAATCTCAAATGGACAATGTATTTATTTACAAAATATTATCTGTAAGGGAGTAACAATATGCGTTAATGATGTTCCTAAGAAATATAAAGGCGTCCCCAATGCATTATATTTTTCAAACAGAAATATATTTTAGGGAAAATTTATAAAGAAATTTGAGAAAAATATATTACTGTCAATTCTACGAAATACACTGTGAATAGATAGAGCGTGCTATTCTAGAAATTGAATGTTTCATAGTAGCTGATTTCAAGTTTTTTCTAAATTCTCTTATGTTACTATCATTGACCTTTTCGCTTGTGTAGCAATGCAATTCAGGAACATTTACAAAAAACGTAATACTTTTTTGCCATTTTTTACATCTCCCCCGTTCATGATAGACTGTAATTAAAGATTATGAAAGGGGTAGGGGTTTGACCGTAATCTTTGATTACGGTTAAACCCCTACCCCTCTTCCAAAGTCTCGTGGGGGGGCGGGAAGGTACCCCTGTGACTGGCCACAGAAATAATATTGGTCGAATCCCTTTCCACTGGTGAGAGATGCCGCAGTTGTGACATGCCGCAGATGAGACATGCCGCCGATGTGACATGCCGTAGATATGACATGCCGCAGGTTTGACTTCTTGCATGTGAGATGATATGGACCCGAAGAATAAATAACTGAGCGATTGAAGGAATTTTCCTTAAGTGAAGTTCAATCGCAATTGTGCGAGCTGCCTCGTCCGAATAGATCAAACGTGTAGTTACGTCCTAGCTACTAGTTCCGCCACAGATATTTTAAATTCAAATGCAATTCTCGGAACTACTTCAGGGTGTCGAGCCTCTCATCTGTCCGCCCGCCATTATAGTTTAAATTAATTGATTTTAAATCGCGATAATGGGATTTTTCGGGAGGCTGGGTTTGATCTATTCGGACGAGGCAGCTCGCACAATTGCGATTGAACTTCAATTGAGGAAAGTTCCTACAATCGCTCAATTGTACTTCACTGCCTCGTCCTCAAGATCAAACCTGTAGATGTTTAAAGAATGAGCGATTTAAAGATGCTCTGTTCACTTCAATTTTATACTTTATACATTTAAAATGAGAGAAGTATCTAAATAATCTGACATGAAGATTATACATAAATCTGCTGCTGATTAAGTTATGAACTTGAACATAAGGTTAAATATCATCATTTATGATGGTTGTTGCCAGGTTACCATCTGGAAAAATTGGCCTATTATAAAACCTGGCGAATACTGTGGATTTTTTAATCCACCCGGCTGATTGACGAATGGTGTCGATGTTGGCCCCTTTGTGCTGCTACCGATGTCGACGTATGTCTGGTGCTATGGGCTGAAAACACATCAGTGTCTACACCGCTTTCGCAGAGAGTCTGCTTAATCCAACGGCTTATTCTCTGTGATGTTGCCTCGTGGTGTGG
Organism: Andricus curvator; assembly: GCA_932195095.1. Taxonomy (NCBI): domain Eukaryota; kingdom Metazoa; phylum Arthropoda; class Insecta; order Hymenoptera; family Cynipidae; genus Andricus; species Andricus curvator. Next base: position 17,400 of record CAKNYM010049759.1, read on the forward strand.
CTTTTTGAAGGTTATGAAGAGTTTCGTACAACTTCCTCTTATCTGTGACGTTCTTTTGATGTACGTCAGTAAAGACGATACCACACATGACATCTTTTTGTTTTTAAAGAAAGGGATATTTAATACTGGTTGATTTTTGTTCAAACCTGAAGTTTTTATTCTTTCCATAATAAAGATTTGGATTCGCTCTTTCGTTGTAGATATATGTTCTACATGTCAATTTTTGAAAGGGTCTGAACCCTTTGACCCGTTATCAATACCAGAAGGGTAGCGAGCATTTTCGTGAGGCGCTCCAGTGTGATATCCTTATTTGAGTGAAACGTTTCAAGATGTTTGAGGACCGGTTCTGGGTCCCACGTCGTTGCGTATTTCGGTTTTTGTGGTTTCAGAGTTGAAACTCCCTTGAAGAGTCTTGATATTCTTACGTCTTTTCCCAGTTCATTTCCCATTAATAAAGATATCGCTGCCCGGTAGATATTGAGTGTGCTATACGATCCAGTATGAGCCATCATCTCCGAGAAAACTGCAGTATCTCTGTAGTCGATCCATTCAGGGGTTGAAGTTCTCTTCTTTTGCAGAATTTCCACCAGAGTTCCAAGCCCTTACTGTATTGTTTTATTGTACTATCAGTGATTGAAGCAAGCATGACCTCTTTTGCTTCCTGTGGTACCCCTCTTGAGATTTGGGCTTGCCGGACAATCTCGCGGCAACCAGGGAAAGCGTGTTCGTCAGCGGGTGTTCTTTCCTGGAAGGGCAACGTAGTGAAGTTTTATCAGGTTTAAATTTCATAGGATTCCCTATCATTAAGGAGGTGAACAGGGGGTACCACGGTTGTAATGGCCACAATGATACAACAACAACGCCTTCTACTCGTTCCATTTGGATTTTTTGCAAAACTTGCAAAACTAAGCAAAAAGGAGGGAACGCGTAAAAGAACACATCAGACCAATCTACCGTAAATGCGTCTAACGCTTCTGAGCCCGGGTCTCTGTGCCAAGAGAGATACCTTTTACACTTTGCATTGACGCTTGATGCAAACAGGTCTATGTCAACATTTCCAAACACTTAACGGATTCTATCAAAGGTCCAGTTCGCTAATTCCCACTCCGTTTCCTGAGGCAATATTCGTGACAACTCATCCGCCTCTTTATTATCTTCAGATTTGAGATAAGCGGCAAAGACCCATATTTTTCTTTTTTCACACCATTGCCATGAATCTCTACTAATGCTGGTCATTTTGGGGTATTGAATGCCACCCATTCTATTGACGTACGAAATCGCTGTCGTATTATCTATTCTAAGCAGGATTTCGCAGTCATGGCATCCTTTTGTAAAGCATCTTAGACCATAAAAAGCTGCTTTCATCTCAAGGTGGTTTATATGAGAATTTCCTTCCTCGTCATCCCACCAGCCATGCGCCTTTTCCCCTTACAAAATGCACCCCATCCCGAACGAGATGCGTCTGTGAATATTACTTTTTGATAATTGTGCTTTCGAATTGGATTGTTTGATGATTTTTCATTGTGAATCCATCATTGCAAATCATCCTTCAGATCATCTGGAAGAGTCATAGTTGCTTTACAATTTTGACCTGATTCGAGCAAAGCGAAATACTTTGCTCGCTCCAGTTTCTTTGTGTACAACCATCCATAGCTTAACGCAGGACAAGCTGCTACAAGCGTCCCAAGAAACTGAGCTAATTCTCTTATCTTGCAGATGTTTCTAGCCAAAAATTTTTTCGCTAAAGAAGCAATAGCCTTCGTTTTCTTATCAGGAAGTTCAATGCAAAAAATGTCACTATTTAATATTAAACCTAGGAATTTGCACTTGTTTGAAGGTGCTAAATCGCTTTTTTGTGTATTTATTACAAATCCAAGAGATTGGAGAAAATCCATCACTAGATTGACGTCTTCCATGCATCTCCTCTCTGATTTAGAAATAATAAGTATGTCATCTAAGTAAATGACTAGCATTATTCCCTTTTTTTCTGAGCTTTTCTACCACCGGTTTTAATAATTTGGTAAAAGTATAGGGTGCTGTGCATAACCCAAATGGCATACACGTAAATTCATAGGTGAGTCCATCAAAGGAGAACCTTAGGAATTTCCTGTGTTCTTTGGTAATGGGAATAAGGAGATATGCATCTGTCAAATCTATAGTAGCAAGGTAGCAGCCAATGGACATAAGTCTCAGTGCTGTTCTGATATCCTCCATTTTGAAGTGAAGTGGCGTAATAAATTTATTAAGCTGTTTCAGATTCAAAATGAACCTGTCGTCTCCATTAGCCTTTTGCCTCAGAAAATATGGCGAATGGAATTCCCCTGAACAGGCATCACAGCGAGATAGAGCGCCCTTTTTTTCCAGTTGCATTATTGCATTTCTGGTTTTAAGGTGCTCTTCTGTAGAGAGCTTCTGGTCGCTTGGTTTAAGTACTTGAACTAGCGTATGCCTACAAGGAGTTTTGTAACCCCTGACATAGCTCAGAATAGATTTATTTTGGGTTAGGTTTGTCCGAACATTTTGAAAATATTCTAGTCTGCCAGCAATTTTTCTTACCTCTATTTCCTCGTTCTGTTCGATCACTGGTTCCGATGGGGTCCCTGTGCCCCCCTCCTGAAGCTCTTCCTGGGAGGGTCTCTGAAGTTTAAATTCCTGGATCTCGATAACCCTGCGGCTGTGTTCCGTCCTGAAAACTTTTTAGCACCCGTTTTCGGCGTCGGCCTAATTAACTCTTTGCCCACTTTTTGAACCTCTTTTGCGGTTTTGTAGCGCTCAGAAAATTTTTCTCCGAACAGAGATGTGTCAACGTCTAGTTCGTCAGCAATTGACGTAATTATTGGGTCTCTGCCAGAAGTCACGAGAGATCTTCTAGTGAGTGAAATGCCATAGTGCAGGCCTGTTAATATTTTACCAGCATCGCCAAGAATGTTTTTAGCATCGTTTATCATCTCCTTGGAATTTTTAGACTTAGCTGGATCCAAGAAAATAGTGAGAGCTTTTCCTAATGCCCTCAGGCCTGCGCTTAGTTGATTTTGCGTTGCACACTGGAACTGATCTTTTTTGACGCCATTTCCGCCTATAACCACTTTTGTTTCTGGGTTCAAGCTTGGTGCAGTCATCATGGTGCAGTTCGCTGCAGAAGGATATTTGTCAGCAAATTCTCTCCGCTGGTTTTTTTGGAGACCCACCTGCATTATTTTCGACCACAGCTGTGCGACGGATTCATTAATATGCTCACTAGAAGATTTCTTAGTAAAAGGATCACCACCCAGTTGATTGAGGACGGTATCTTCTTTATCAACACTTGCGATATTATTTGGTTTAGACTACACTATCCGTCCTGTTTATTTCGGCGTATCGCACTTCGTGGCTGGCGCTCACCGTCAAGGGTTTTTCGAATCTCATTACGTGAGTCACGATTACTGCCTTTTTTGTTACGGGTCGCACCTCGTGGGTGACGATCACCACCATAATCATCTTGAGAAGATGATATGGGGGTCGCACCTCTCGGGTCACGCTCACCGCTGATGCTTCGGTCATGTCTTGGAGATCCGCGCGACGATTTACTGGAGCCACTTGAACTGCAGCTCCGAGATCTGGATGAATTTCTGGAACGATGATGTGTCACGCCTTCTCCGCTTCTTCCTCTTTTCTTTCACCTGTCTCTATAACCTCTTAATTTCTTTAAGAAGTTTATCAGAGTCATCGCTGCGGTCCTTCCTCTTCCGTTTTTGACTTTTCTTCGAAGATGAGCCCATACTTTCTTGATGAAAACTTTGATTTTTTCGCGTTTCGATGTGGTTCGGAACTCACAGAAAAAACGTAATGACAGGCGGACAGATGAGAGGCCCGACAACCTGAAGTAGGCGCGAGAATTGCATTTCAATTTAAAATATCCGTGGCGGAACTAGTAGTTAGGACATAACTACACGTTTGATCTTGAGGACGAGGCAGTGAAGTACAATTGAAATTTAAAATTCAAAAAGATTTAAAGGAATTAGAAAGAACACAAAAATTAAAAAGAAAAAATAATTCACAAGAATTCGAAGTAATTTAAAAGAAAACAAAGAATTACCATTTTTTTAAATTATAAGTGACCTTAAAAAAATCATAAAAAGAATCTTCGGTTGCATTATATAATCATTTATTATATTTCTCTTGTACATTCTCATCATTTATGATTGACAAAGTATCAGAATTGTCAGAAATATCACACCACAGTTTTTCAACGGGTCTAATTTGAAGCCAAACGACGACAGATAAGTAGAAAAGTTAAGGAGAAGAATTTTAGCTGTTTGAAAGATCTATGAGTTTTCCTTTAACCATTATTTGATGAGACTTGATATTTTAGTTTTATTTTTCGAAAATACTATGAAAAAAATCGAAAATTCATATTTTGAGCTAAACGAAGCAAAATATGGGAAAAAGCCTCAAAGAGTAATTATAGCTTTTGATAAGTCCCATAAAATTTTTGAAAACTATTTTCTGATTGGACTTGTCATTTTGCTTTTACTTATCCAAAGTACTATGAAAGAAATAGAAAATTCAAATTTCAAGCCAAACAACGTGAGATACGAAAAAAAGGTTTAACGATAAATTGCAGCTTTTAAAAAGTCCTACCAAATTTGTTTTAATCCTTTTTTGATACTAGTTTTCATTTTGGGAAAGGATTAGTGGCTTGTCTGGGTGTGGCACCATATATAAGGAACCGCGCGATAAAACGCCAAGGGCATGCATAGCCGTTAAGTGTATGGATGCGATCTTGGTGCCTAAGCTCTGCTCCAGGAATCTCACCGTTATTATGGCGAGACTCAGGGGCAGAAGCGGAGAAAGGCTAGAGGTAGTTATTGCCTCGGCTTATTTCCCGGGCGATGCTGAGGGAACCCCGCCTCCCAGAGTTGTGGAGACTCTAATCCGACACTGCAAGGAGAACAGGATTCCTCTGCTGGTAGTCTGTGATGCAAACTCCCAGCATAAGGTGTGGGAAAGCACAAACATCAATGACAGATGGAGAGATTTAATTGAACACCTAGCGGGCACTGAGCTGGAGATTCTGAATTGGGGTGATACTCCCACCTTCCAGATTAAGAACCGGAGTGAAGTTCTCAATTTGACTCTATGCTCGGCTGAGCTGAAGAGCAAGGTAGTGGTCTGGAGAGTCTCCGATGAGTAGTCTCTCTCGGACCACAAATATATCTTGTTTCGGTTAACCCTAGGAAAACCGGTGGTTTCAAACATCAAAAACGCTAGAAATACACTTTGGGACTCATATAAAGAGGAACTCAAAAGTAGGCTTGTGAAGTTCCCTACAAGCTATGGTGCCACTGATGGGTTAGAGCATGCCGCGGATTTTCTGCGAAGGGCTCTGACTACATCATATAAGAACAATTGCCCTACGAGCAAAATTGAGTCTAGGAAAGGAGCAGAATGGTGGAACACCCACCTGGAGAAAGTCCGTGAAAAGACAAGAGGGTTGTGCAACAGGGCAAATAGAACTAACTGCCATCAGACTGGGACATCTATAAGACTGCCAAGTATGGATACAATACAAATATGATAAAGTATAAACAGGAGGATTGGAGGGGCTTCTGCGAGGAATCGAAGGATATTCCGGAAACAGCGAGGCTCCACAAGATACTGGCGATAAACCCTGAAGCTCGCCTCAGCCTAATAAGGCTCGATATAGGTGATTTTGCCAAAGATGGAGAAGCAATGCTGAATCACCCGATGGAAGTTCACTTCCCGGGTTTTCAATAAATCCGAACCGAACAAAGAGGTGGAAGGCTGAGGCCAAGAGATGGAGGAGGCTGATTGGATTTTCGCCGCCAAGGTCCTTGATAACAAGAAGGTAGAATGGGCCGTAGGGTCCTTCTGTCGCTTTAAATCACCAGGAGCGGATCACAGAAATACAGCGATTATACAAAAAGGCATGGATTTCGTCGTCCTTCTACTGACGAAACTATTTAGAGCAAACATTGCCCTAAAACACGTGCCATCGGCGTGGACGGATGGTAAAGTGGTCTGCATTCCCAAAACTGGGAAGGAGGTTTACACTGCTGTGAAATATTTCCAGCAGATCAGCTTAACGTCTTTTATCCTGAAGACGTTGGAGAAGTTGGTCGATATATATATCAGGGATGAGGTGCTTTTGGCCTTCCCGCTGCACAAGGGACAGCATGCTTTTCAGGCAGACTGCTCGGTAGAAATTGTGCTCCATGCTGTCGTGGCAAAATTAGAGCAGCAGCGGGAACAAAAGGGGACTGCTGTGGGCACCTTCTTGGATATAGGTGTTGCCTTTAGCAATACTCCTCCAGAAGTCATCTGCCGAGAGGCTTTTGATGTGTGGCGTGCCAGACCAGCTAGTAATCTGGATAGGAAGCGTGCTACGCCGAAGGGGACTCGAAACCAGATGGGGCGAAGGCCTAGTAAGTGGAATAGCGCCACGGGGTTGCCCACAGGGGGGTGTCCTGTCATCTCTCCTGTGGTGCATTGTAGTGGACGGCCTCATTCGTAGGCTAAATAAAGAAGGGTATTATAGCTAGGGCTACGCGGATAACTTTGTAATCCTAGTCAGTGGGTATCATCTGGAAACGGTGATGGGTCTTACAAGGTCGGCACTGCACATCGTAGAGCTCTGATGCGATAGCTCAGGGCTCTCGGTGAATCCGGAAAAGACTAGCCTGATCATTTTTACGAGAAATTATTCAGTGCCGAAAGTTGACACTCCTGTATTTTGTGGCGGAAGGCAGAAGAGTCTTTGGGGTGACGTGGTGTCTAGGGCCTAAAATTCTTGCTTGGCTCTATTCTGCTGTCCTTAAACTGAAGCTCATATACATGCGGCCGTGGTCTGGTGGCAATAGGCTTAAAATGATGTAGGACAGACTGCGACGATCACAAACATCAGCGTTTAGGAGTTTGACGGGAGCAATAAGGACTACGCCCACAGCGGCGATAGAATTCATATTCTGTGAAGAACCCCTTCTTGTTCCTATAGCGGCAAAGGTGGTACACGCGATGGGCCACCTGGCAAGATTAAATAGATGAACTCGGGGGACAAGGGACACTAGGCTCGTAAGTGATATCAGCACACTGCCGATTCTAGAGATGAAGCAAGATAAAATAACAAAACGATTCAACTTCACCAAAACTTTCCGCGTCTGCATTCCGAAGCAGGGATATGTGGAAAGCAAATAGTAAATCGCTTCTCCAAGGGGAACTCTAGTATACAGATGGCTTCAGGGGAGAGGGAGCGTTAGGAGCAGGAATCTGTGACAGCACGAGAAGGACGGGGATAGGGATCCCACTTGGGCGACATGCTACTGTCTTTCAGGCGCAGGTCCTGACCGTCCTTTGCTATGCTGAAACATTAATAGAAGAAAAGCTGTTGGCAGACAGATTATGATCTGCTTACACAGCGAAGCGACATTAACTGTAATTAAGAAACCAGAAATAACATCAGAACTGGTTTGGAAACGCAAAATGGCATCGGGATGGCCATCAAAAGCTGTATCCAAACAAAGCACCGGGAATCCTGGGAACAAATCCAGGTTTGCGGACAGGCGAAATCCATCCTGGGATATTCGCACAGGATGGACAGAGCCAGGGGAATCCTGGGTTTACCCAAGAAAGTCATAAGGTTCAGATGCTCACAGGGAACAACCACCTAAACTATCACATGCACAAGATGGGGTGTAACCCGCCGACAGAGTACAGGAAATGCGGAGGGGGTGATGAATTATCCCTGCATGTCTTATGCCAGTGCCCGGCATTAGCTAGGCTCAGGCTGCAAACCCTTAGGGCCCATTTCATGTAACCTGAGGAAATTATAACGCGATCAGTGACTTATATACTAGGCTTCATCAAGAGGTCTGGTGTCAGCTGCAGAGAGCGAATAATTAAGGGTATGGCACAATAAGCTTTATAGCTTGAGCACCAGGGGAGCTCTATCGGGGCTTTCCGCCGGCTTTTCAACTGAACTGAACTAAACTATGGGAAAATCAAACATTGAAATTTTAAACCAAACGACGCAAAATACGAAAATTATAGCTTTTAAAAAGTCCGACATTTCTTGTAACCATTTTTTTATAGGATTTGTCATTTTGGTTTTATTTATTAAAAGTACCTACTATTCAGAAAATCGAAAATTTAAATTTCGAACAAAACTGCGTGAGGTACGGAAAATAAATTCAACAAGAAAATGCAGCGTTCAAAAACTAAAAAATTAATGAAAACCGTTTTTTGACAGGAGTTGTCGTTTTGGTTTTATTTATCAAAAATACTATAGAAAAAATCGAAAATTCAAATTTTGAGTTGAAAGACGCGAAATATGAGTCAAAGTTTTTGGACGAATCTCAGCATTTCAAAATTCCGTCAACAATATTTTGAACCATTTTTTGACAGAACTCCTCGTTTTTAATAATAAATGTTCTCTGAAACAAGATCTTTTCCTTTGCTGTGCTGGGAATCGAAACATAGGTCTACCGATGTCTGAGCGCGAAGCGCGAGGTAACCCATTATCGAGCGCGAAGCGCGACATCCGACAGATGCGCGCCCTAGAGCGATGAAAATGTGCCCGCGCAGCGGGCAGAGTTTTATTGTGTGATATTGTATATTACGTTTAAAATCCGCAGTGAATTCTTTTGAACATTCGGTAACACCCTGAATATTTTTTTAATTGTGTAAAAATTCCGTTCAATCTTTTTAAGTCTTTTAAAATTTCTGAAAGCTTTTTGAAAACCCATCAATTCAACTAAACCGTTTCTCAAAATCTCTTAAAATCAGTTAAATCCCTCAAGATCATTTAAAATCTCTTCAACTGTTTTAAAATCCCTTTACAACCCTTAAGATCCCCTTAAATCTTTGAAATCCCTTCAAAATTCGTTGAAATCTTTCAAATCCGTGGGAATCTTTCCGAATTTATTGAAAGCTCATAAAATATTTAAAAATCGAAAAACCTTTAAAATTGTATTTAATCTTTTGAAATCTTACGAAAGTCTCTGAAATCCGCTAATATACTTTAGAATCGTTTGAAATGTCTTCAAATCCATTGAAATCCCGTGAAATTATCGAAACTGCTTCGAGTGTTTTAAAATCCGTTAAAATTCCTTAAAATTCTTTGAAATATTCGTAAAGTTTTTTAAATCTTATGAAATTCCTCCAAATCCTCGAAATGCAAATAAAATCCCCTGACATTTTTTGAAATCCTGTGACTTTTCTGAAATATTTTAAAATCCCTTAAAATACTTCAAAACAACTAAATAAGGTTATTCAAAGAAGAAACGTGACAAATAGAAAAGTGCGTAATTAGAGAATGCAATATTGAGAAACTTGTATGTAGGCTAGGCCACCTCCACCAACATAACATATTTACAAGTGATTGGTTCCAAATGAAAAATAAGAATGACTATATACATATACACACTCAATCTATTTTACCTTGCTTTCTATCCACGCGGTATTTATTCTGAACGACTCGGTACAAATCATGAATTTTACGAATATATTTTGACGAACGAATCGTGTATGAAATTATTTCAAAAATATATTTTGTTACTTGAGCGAAATGTTTAATTGACGTAAATTACCTTATTGTATATATGAAAAGAAACACACCTTCGAAATGAATAAATGAATGCTCAAGTGAAGAAAATTACTTCTTTCGACTATTCACATGTTTTATTGGAATAAAAATACCAATCCTACTAATATGAAACAAATCTCTCATTCAATTAGTTAATATCGCTTTCAGTTATCTCAATATTTCTTTTATTCAAAGTAGCCAATTATTTGATTCATGAATCGATAAATTACTACCTATTTTAAATAGAATGTTTTTTATTTGAAAGACTCAAAGTTATTGAACTGAAGAATTATTTTTTCAAAGCGAAAACGAGATTCAAGAAAACAAGTTCTTAGTTTCAAATATATCAATTGCTTGAGTTAATTATCTCACATTCTCAGCACAAGAGATAATTTTTTATTTTTAAAAAAATTCTGTAACGCAATACACGAATTTGTTGTCTTCAAATAATATCCATTACAATAAAGTAACCGGCTTCCTTCGCTCAAAAGAATGGAATCGAAGAAATGCATTTCTTTGGTTTCAAGATTTTTTTTCAATGTATTTATTTAGAGAAGAATATAAGCTACGTTTTCTGAAAATATTGTCAGGGTTAAAAGTTTGATTAAAGAATGAAAATGTGTAACATTTTTAGCTTTATTAAAACAGCAAGAAGGCAATATTGCGAATCTTGTAAATAGGCTACGCCACCGCCACGAACATAACATATTTACAATTCATTACATCAAAATATAAAATAAGAATTATTCACACACCTAATATGTTTAACCTTGCTTTATACATTCATGTTAAAATTTATCTTTGTACAGCCAATATATGTTTTATTATGTATTATGTAATACCTATATAGAAAATTTTAGGTTTATCTAGGTTTATACTAAAAAATTGTAGTTACAAAATAACTGATATTTCTAGAGAATTTTGTCATAAATTTATGATTTTAGAGAAATTCGATCATCTCAGGTATTGATATGAAACGAAAGTTCAATGACATACCTATCACATACATTTGTAAGTTACCTTTACTCATAATCAATTTTTGTGAAATCCTGAAGCTATTAAATTAGTGCCATAATTTTCCCTCAGACTAAAGATGATTGCAGCTATAAAAAGTATGCAATTTCATAATGGCAAAAATATATTCGAATTGTTAATTAATATTTGAAAGATTTCAGAATATATAAAATAATATTATATGCGTAAAATAGTATACATATATACACAAAGCATGTGTATACAATTTACTGGACCCCCCCCCCCAGGACACTTCTCTGGATCCGCGCCTGAATAATACACATATAACTTCGTATATGGGCATTTCCACGGAAAATGTCATTTTCTCAACAACAAAAATTCCAAAACAAACCTTAAGGCACACATTTCAAACTTTTTCCTACATTCTAAATACATGTAGAAACGCATTTTTTAGCCTGGCCAATTAATAAGTCCATAAGTTTAATTGAATGAATAATATTTTATGAATGGAAGATCAAGGAGGGTTTTTTCTTGTTTTCAAATGATCAACATACTTCCCAATAGTATGCTAATCACTAATCTCTTGATTAAAAATATATAACGAGTGTCTGTAAAGAAATAATGCGGACTTTTTTTGAAAAATTCTAAACTTTACTACTAAATTTTAAATTAGCATACTTTATCTTTTATTTTAAGTCAATGTCGGTTGTTTTTTCAATACTGAAATGAATATTCCAACAATTTAAATTATTTCGGATATGAGAGTTCGCCAAAGAGTATATATATATATATTTATATATATATATATATATATATATATATATATATATATATATATATAAAGAGTATCGCCAACGGCGATACCACGCTGAAAACACCAGTTCTCGTAAGATCACTGAAGTTAAGCATTGTTGGGCGCGGTTAGTACTTGGATGGGTAACCGTTCAGGAATACCTGCGTGCTGTTGGCCCGTCGTGGGTGTGGTGGGCCCACATTGGTAGTAAATATCCACCTAGAAACACTACCCGAATCGGGTAGTGAGGCAATGAACTTTCGAGTTCGAACTGCTAATCTATGTATGTATGTATAAGAGTTCGGAAATTAAACAGTCAAGAGAAACTATATTATCTTATTTATTATTTTTAATACGAAGCATTGCGAAATATCACAGGAAAGTAAAAGTTAATCTATATTGCTAATGTTTTTTTTTCTATAGCGTTCAGCTTTCTTTTAAGCTTCGGCTTAATGTTTTGTTGCTTGCTTTTGCCCTTTCCGCAGTAAAAATAATTACTTTGAAATTCTTCCGAACACATGAAATATTTTGTAAAATAATACAACTGAGTTTAATTTGAAAATTGTGGATGCATTTCGCCGTGAATCACGGCCTCATCAGGACTGAAAATACAGAGAAAGAACATGCATTAATATCATAGTTTTATAGGTTCCCAAAAAAAACCTATGAGTGAAAAAATGAGTTTTACGAGTTTTTGGCGCTAATTATGATTATGATTTTCTTGCTGCTTTTAAATGCAAATTGTTTCTAATAGATAAAATACCACTTTATACTGATAACTAGATGTTAACGTAAATTATTTAAACATTTGTTATTGTTTTTATCTATCTTCTCTTAGAATAGAGTTAGAAAGCCGCGGTTTTTTCAAAAATTTGCCACTTTTTGTCCAGTTTTTAATTAGAGCGAGGTAATAGTTCATTAATGTTAACAAAAATAATCGTTTCAACAATTTATTATTATTGTCAATAATATTCTTTTAGAATAATGCTAGAAAATTGCAGTTTTTTTCTGAAATTTTAACTTTTTGTTCACTTTTCACTTGAAGTGAGTTGAATAATTAATTAAAGCTAAAAAAATTATTTGTTTAAACAATTTATTATTATTTTTAATAATATTCAATTTGAATAATGCTAGAAAGTTCCGGTTTTTTCTGAAATTTACAACTATTTGTCCACTTTTCACATAGGGGGAGTTGATAATTTATTCAATTTAGCAAAAATAATTATTTGAACAAATCATTATTGTTTATAACAATCTTCTTTTTTATTGCAATATAGTTGTGGTTTCTTCTGAAATGTTTAACTTTTTACCCACTTTTTACTCAGTAAAGTAATGTGAAATGCAAGTGAACAAGCAGAGTTTTTTAAACAGTTTATAATTGTTTATAATTATCTTGTCTTAGAGAAATGCTCGAAAGTTGTTTTTTTCTGCAATCTTCAGTCTTGATTTGAATTTTTAGTTATGAACAAATAATAAGTGAACCTCAACAAGAATCATTTTTTAAATAGTATTTTACTTTTTTAGGTGAATTATTTTTGCTCTTTTTCCAATGTTTAAAAAATTGATTTAAATAAAAAAGCTATCTTACACAAGAGACAAAAACAAAGAATGGAATAATTAGGAGTATGTGGGAGAACTAGGTGTGTAAATGACTTGTAAAAGTTTTGTTTTTAATTACAACAAGAAGTTTATTGCAAAGCGTAAAAGAAAAATTTGGAATTGAACATATTTTGATATCAGCCCCCCTCCAGCAAAATATATTCACGAAAAAGAAGGAGATTGTTTAAAATATGTTTCTCTCTAATGTTTATTTATCATTTGTTCATAAGTAAAAAGGCAAAGCAAAGTTAAACATTTCAGAAGAAACCCCAACTTTCTAGCACTTATCTGAGAGAAAATAGTTATAAACAATAGTAAATTGTTTAAACAACTAGTTTTATTAACATGCATTAATTATTACCTCACTAAGTGAAAAGTGGGCAAAAAGTTAAAAATTTCAGAAAAAAGCCGCAACTATGTGGCATTAATATAGATGAAGATAGTGATTAACAATAATAATTTGTTTAAACAATTATTTTTGGTCAATTTAGATAATTATTAAGTCACTCCAAGGGCAAAATAGACAAATAGTTAAAAATTTCAGAAAAAAACCGCAACTTTCTACCATTAAGCAAAGAGAATATTATTATCAATATTAATAAATTGTTTAAACAATTATTTTTGTTAACTTGAATTAATTATTAGTTCACTCCAATTAAAAAATGGACCAAAGTTGAAAAATTCAGAAACAAACCGCAACTATCTAGTATTAATATAGAAGAAGATAGCTATAGACAATAATAATTTGTTTGAACAATTATTTTTGCTATATTAAATTAAATATAAACTCAATTTAAGTGAAAAGTGAACAAAAACTTTTAAATTTAAGAAAAAGCCCAATTTCTAGCATTATTCAAAGATAATATTCTTAACAATAATAAAAAAAAGTTTAAACAATTATGTTTGTTAACATCAATGAACCTCTCTCTAATTGAAAATTGTACAAAAAGTGGAAAATTTTTGAAAAAACCGCGACTTTCTATCTCCATTCTAAGAGAACATTTCTAAAAACCATAATAAACTGTTTAAAAAATTTATTTAAACATCTAATTATCAGTATGAAGTAGTATTGTATGTATTACAAAAAACAACTTGCATTCGAAAAACTGCAAAAAAATCATAGTTAGCGCCAAAAACTCGCAAAACACATTTGTTCACTTATGCATTTTTTTGACCCTATAAACAGACTTATGGGAGTGACATTTGAAAAGTAATATTTTATTCGTATTCTATGGCTAATTGTGAAGAGAAATATTGAGTTTCAACTCGATTCAGCTAATATTTCGCTAATATTGAGGATTCTGAATCAAATTTACAAAACCATCTTTTTCCTTATGGGAAATACATGTTAAACTTCATGAGGCTTGCGCCACCTCTAAATATCATTAAAAAAAATGGATTTATTTTTGTGTGGATTCGAACAAATTTCCGGGCGTTATTCATAAAAGTTCGAAAGAAAAATTCCAATGGATTTTTGGATCACCCTAATGCGCACCTTTTTTAATTATAAAAACAGTCAGGGTAGCTGAGAATAAAAATTAATGCAAAATAAAGAACAAATATTAAAGGGATCATAAAAAATAACATTTTTACTTTATTTTGAAATATGTACCTGAATAAGCAGTCCCAGACCGAAGTACATAAATAAATATAAAATACACGTTATATGTAGAAAATATCACATTTTGGAAAAAAATCGAGTGCGAAGCATCAGATACATGATGATCTGGGGTTTAAAGACCGAGCGCGTAGCGCAAGGTAAATACATTATCGAGCGCGAATAGCCAGATAAATATATTATCGAGCGCGAAGCACGAAATCCAAAAGATGCGCGCAAATATTATTTATGTTCTCTTGAATTTTGAGTTTAAATCTCTACGATTTAATTTATTAGTTTAGAACTTGAATGTTTAGAACATGCACAGTATTAAAATTAAATTAAAACCTAATATATACTGACCTGCTCAGATGCAATTGAATTAATACAATCATTGAATTATTTTTTTATTGCCATAATTGACCATAATTGACCATTACTGACCATTTTCTGATCACTGCGTAAATATTTTTGAACAAAGGTATGTGCGGCTAATTTCAAATTTTTCAACTTTAATTATGTTTGGAATCTGTAAATGATATGAAGGGTAGCGGTCCAAAAGGGTGTAATGGGCCATTTTGACGAAAATGGGTTTATTGGCCCAAAAATTATTTAAAAATCAAATACACATCCTCTTAAAAGGATTTGCTCGAAATCGCATTTTGTAGTATAGCAATAAAAAGTTGGCGTGACAAAACGGGGGAACGCACATTCTGTGCATGACACGATTGCAGCGCTCGCAGGCGCAACGTCGTTGGTTATGTAGCGTGAATCGCTTTGACTTAAACTTACGGATTTTTATTAATTACAACTTTAATTAATTACAATTATTATGGCAACGGCCATACCACGCTGGAAACACCAGTTCCCGTTAGATCACTGAAGTTAAGCAGTGTTGGGCGCGGTTAGTACTTGGATGGGTGACCGTCTGATACTACTGCGTTGCTGTTGGCGGCCGTGGGTGTGGTGAGCCCACACTTGTAGTTATTTACTACAAAAAACTATCCACCTAGAAACACTACCCGAATCGGGTAGTGTCACGCTTACCCCTAGAGGCTCGCCGAAAGGGAAATAGCTTAATGGTATATATATATACAACCAATAAATTGTACTTATGCCGAGACGCTGTAGAGAAAAAGTGGGAAGATTGTAAATAATATTTCTCTTCTTAAGCGTTTTTTAATAAGTAAAATGACAAAATTATATTTTTTAAAGTAACATATCAGTGCCATCCTAACCTAAAAATTGAAAACTTTTTAAATTATCATTTTTTTCAAAAAAATACGAAGTTTTTGTGACGTAACTAGTTTGTTTTTTATTTACCAACAAAATTTATTTCAAGTAAGGTCAAATTTAATATAAAATAATCACATTTAATTACTTTTACGATGAAAAAAGTGAAAAACAATCTGTTACACCGCGACACCGTCATACAAAAATTTCATTTCCTCTGAACTGAATAACTTTTTTGGATCAAAAACTTTTTATTTTCATTCAGAATTCCTATATCTCGAAAGCATATTCTTATTTTTGTAAAAAAATCAAAATTATACTTTTAATCGCTACCGCAAACCGATTTTCAAACCTGTGAAATTCTAGGGTCAGCATTCTCGGTCGATTTTCTCCAAACTGGTTAACTTTTTTACTTCAAACATTGTTTACCCATATTTACACACTCAATATCTCGGGAGCATGTTTTTATTTTTTTAAGAAACTAAACATGGAATTGTTTATCTCAATCCGCAGTCGAGCCCGCTCCAATTTTAGGTTAGTTTCAGTTTCAGATTGTCAACTTCCACATCTATTTCCTCTAAACTGGCTAACTTTTTTTGATCAAAATTTTTTGGCCGCAAATCAGTAATACTTCAGCTCGGGAGTTGACTTTTGTTTTATCTTTAAATGGTGATTTCGATTTTACAGAATGTTTTTTCGCTCTCCTGAAAAGTTGACAAAATGTCCCTTACACCGTTTTGGACCGCTACCCTTCATATCATCTTTATACTGTCTGGGATACTAATTTAAATTTCCCGCTACTAATGCCCCTTCAGCCGCGCAGGCCCATTGAGCGCTATAGTTTCGCATTTGGTCCGTGTGCAGCGCTGGTGCTACCCTTTCTCGTAACTGAGATTAATCACCAAGGATATAAGCATGCTTCAACTTGAATCAGCGTTTTTTGATAGCCTAATGCTCTTTAGGAATTATTCTTCGCAATTGTTTCAAAATCGCAATTTTTCACACAAGAAAATTTTAAGTACCATCGAAATATCCACCACTTTTTAAATTTTAATATAAAATCGTTTCCTGACTTGATTATAATAATTAGAGCTATTTTCGTTAATTTACTTTTTTTTTAAACCATAGAATCGCGGCGGACATGAACCTATGTTTTAAACTAGGTTTAAGTATAGGTCTAAACCTAGGGCAGACCTGGTTCTCGCTAACGTATCGTACAGTCGTGCATATATAGAATTATGTATGGCATTTTAGCTTTTTTTATATGGTTTTATTTCTGAAAATGGACCCTGCTCTACCGACAACCTGCTTACCCTTATTTATGCGCCTAACTACCCATCTATTTTTCCGTCACTAGTGAATAGGCTACCCAGATATACGTACTTGTCAACTTGTTCTAATCTCTCATCATTTAGGACAATGTTGCACATTGTTTTCTCAGTTTTTACTTCAAATACCACGATTTTTGTTTTATTTACGTTAATTTTGAGGCCCATGTTCTACATACTTGTATTAAGTTTATTCAACATTCTTTGCAAGTCCTCGATTGATTCTGCCATAAAAATCTTGCCATCTGCGAAAGCTAGCCCACGTACCTTCACTGTTTCGGGATCTACACCTTCTTCGTCGAAGAGGGCCGTTCTTAGACACTTATCCATAAATATGATAAATAGCCATGAGGACATAACGCATCCTTGTTTCACGGCTTGCATAATATCGAACCAGTCACTCAGTTTGCCATTCACTCTTACACTCGCTTTACTACCTGTATATATTGTTTTTATTGCTTGTTGGAGCCATCCATTGACTCCGTACTCTTTAAGGACTTCCCAAAGTTTACTTCTGTTTACCATGTCAAATGCTTTTTCTAGGTCAAAAAATGCACAGAAAACTTTCTTTCGTACTCTTAAGCTTTTTTCTGTAATTTCCTTAAAATAGGTTTAACGGATTTTGATGACTCTACTGTCTACTGTACTACTTATAGTCGAGAAAAATGTCATCGCTGAAACAGACAGCGTTCTTCAGGGTGTTCTCCTTTTGGTACTAAGCCATTTCGTTTATGGCTACAATCATGCAGAAGAGAAATCATTCACACTGGAGTTTATGCAGCGATAAATATAAATTCTCAATACAAAGTCTTTTGATATTTCGGTTTTCGCCAAATAATTACCTTGGAAAAGTAGAAGAAAACATCATTATATATGTATAAGTAATGTAACGAATGTTGGATATACTGATCAAAAATTGGTTGTATTGTTGAGTACTGGGATATAAATATGTTATAAAACGATGTTTTAGTTCTATTTCTTTAAACATTTATTTAACCCCTTTCAAGTATGAAGAACGTTATACGGTTAAATTGTCCTTGAAATCATCAATTCTTGTATTTTTATTAGGCAATTTATAGATGGACATAATATAACATAGAACCACATTGTACAACAGGCACACATATTGACTAGATGTTTTTTATAATTGAAAAGGGTTATAGAAGCATAACTGAAACAATAATTTACAACATATTGACTATGGGATATCCCAGGCCTTATTATGAAAAAACTTTTTGACTGTGGGTGGGTGGGTGGGTGGATGGATGGATGGATGGATGGATGGATGGATGGATGGATGGATGGATGGATGGATGGATGGATGGATGGATGGATGGATGGATGGATGGATGGATGGATGGATGGATGGATGGATGGATGGATGGATGGATGGATGGATGGATGGAGGGATGGATGG